>CALSBZ010043701.1:645769-658175 GCA_943591055.1 Gobionotothen gibberifrons | reverse complement strand
TAGTAGTAGTAGTAGTAGTAGTAGTAGTAGTAGTAGTAGTAGTAGTACTTGTAGTATTAAATGTGTGCCTTATGCTCAGACATAACACTCCCATATCTTTGTACCACAAAGGTGTGACAGTGACTTTAGAGATAAACATCTTAGCTGCACAGTGCCTGTAATCAGGCACTCAGTATATACCTGCCCACAAACACTAGCCCTTTGCCAGACTGTTCAATGTAGCATCATGTCATTATGTTTCAGCCATCTGCTGTCCTCCCTGCTTTCTGCATGTTTTGATCTCTGCCTGTGTTATCTACCTGTCTGCTCTGATTTAGACATGGTCTTTCTGACAGCCAACTTCTGTTCTGAACATAGACCAAGGAAAGTCCACTTTTTATTTCACCTGCTCTGCTCTGCATTCAGCTCGTTTACACACAACAATGGGTGAAGCCATTGATGAACATGCTCTCTTAAATATATAAAAAAGGTTACTAAAACTATAACAGAGTTTAGTGCAGAAGTCTGTCTCAAAGATGTAAATTAAACCCTTTTCTGCAATTGAAGGAAACCATCTTTGAGCCAGATTTCTCAATCACTTTGAGTCAGACTCAGTTTGAGTAGCTGATGTTTGCCACATTTGGATTTAATCCCAGCTTGGTCGATTGAGTTCAAAGTTGGAAGCATTCAATCTCAAATTATGTTGGAAAATGTGTTTTATTCCATTTAAATGTCAGCCGACATGTAGTCTTAGGGGAAATTATTTATTGTAAACATGCCACAAAAGACTTCAAATCAAAACAGAGAGCCACACCCTAGAACCATGACATTACTTTTTTTTCCATTTTCTTTTTTTGTCTGACACCACATTGACATTCCCTCTGCAGAATAATGTCACAGGACAGGCATCGTTGTGCTTCACCGGGCTGCCACGCTGGTCTCTCACAGTATATCCACCTCTTTTGAGGAGTTGGCACTGCAGATTTCTAATACAATTGCAATCACACATGCTATACTTCCAAAATATGGGAGCAACATTGACACTCAAACAAGGACTCAGCAACAGCTTTTCAATTGCTGTTACTACTGTTTAAATACAGGCATAGTGAGCAGTTAGGGATTTCTCCACATCCAATATCAGATTAATGCACTTTACAGACCCTGGTTTATCTAAGACTTTCTGTTTATCAATGTCTGAACCTTTTTTGACAAGTAAGTTTGCACATAGGGAATATCAACCAATATTTTAATTTAGTTTATTACTTTAAACTCTGCCCTGACCAAGCTTTACTGTATGCAGGTCTCAACTGTGCTGATCACTCTTCAGTGGAAACATAAGAGCAGTACGCCTCAGAGGTATAGGTGATGGTGTAATGTCTGCTATTTCCACTGGAAAGATTATGCACACATTGAGTGGAATTGTGGGTTCAGCAGATTAAATCACTCTCAACATGTAAATTCTTGAGATAAAAGGTCATTTATTTTCCCCTTGGGGCATTTCCTTCTGGACTCAAGCAGCTTAAGCGTACTGGAAAATGCATTATCATTTCAAGTGAATGGTATTTCTTGGATCAACGTATTAAAATGTGTCTTCCACCTTTTAACACTTAACTGCTTCAATAAACATATTCCATGTGTTTCTTATATTTCCAAAGAAGTACATTTATTATTATTTATATACATTTATTTATTTAGTACAAGAATCTGGACAAAGTATACAAAATGAAAAACAAAATGTCCCACCTTCATAAACAGGTGACCATCAAAGTATTTGTCCTTTCAACATAACTGGACTTGTCATGTGATGCCAGCAGGAACAGGTGGTCACTTTGTTTAAAGGAAGCTCAGTGAACACGTTTATGTCTCCTGACTTTTCTGCCAACAACACAGGCCAGACATTTGCTTCACCACATTATGTCTGGAGTTACTCTTACACTTATGTTATATTTGTATAAATATAATAAAACGTTAGTCAATTGTTAAAAAACCAAGCAGAGCCTAAGGTTAATCTCAAAGATGTATCCAGCAGATCAGAGCAGATACTTCCAACAGTAGGTAGCTGAAGAAGCTTTACTAGACTATAAACAAGTATTATTATAAGTATTTTATCTTATTAAAATCCTTTACTTAATTTAAAATGCCAATACCATACTATGTAAACATTCAAGAGTATGAATAAATGCAATCTTGTGTTCCATAAAGCCACCGGCAGAAAAATGTATAGGGGTAAAACGTACAATAACTTTTGTCATTTGTATCTCTGTGCCACTACTAAGGCATCTATGGTCACGTGAGAATGTTCCTTTTCTACATTATTAAAGATTGACAACATCCTGTTGAGAGTTGTTTATAAAAATAAATCCACCTAAAAATGTGGGGAGCAAAATACATTTACATTGTTTTACGGGCAACTGCATAATAGTATTTTTCTTTGTTTGTTTGCTCATTAATTTAGTTTTCATGCTTTAGAATAAATGTGCTGTCCTTTTCAGCTATTGTGTTTTTGCAAATATCTGTTAATTGTACAATATTATGTCAGGATCAGAATTACAAAAAACACATTTAAAATGTTTAAGTTTTGTAAAAGTAATGGATTATTTTTACAGGACAGTTGTGTTGGATTGAGTGGAAATGTTATATAAATGGTATTTTGTTTATTTCTAAGACTTCTCTTTAAGTAACCTTTCCATCCATGCCAACTTGTCATGGTATTTTGAATTAACACTGGTTTCTGTGAGGCTTTTTGCAGCGTGGCTGCTGCTGGCAGCCTGCTCCAGACTCAATGCAGCCTTTTAAAGTGACGGAGAGTCTGTAATTTGAGAGGAGCAGAGGGGTATTATTAGCCAAAACCCCATGGCCAAAACCCAAGCGCGGCACTTGAGACATCCAGATGTTGCGTTTGAGGCACCCAGTGAAGTCCGGAGCAGGCTACAACTGTTTCCACGCTTAAACAATTTGCATACATTGCTTTTCCTGCTCATTGGCAAAGATGGAAGCTGGCTGGCTCGAGTAAAAGCAGAGAAGTGAGGCTTTTTAAACAATTTTCACGCCACTTTCATCTGTTTGGAGTCTGGACAAAGAGGATATTGAGGAGGACGTGAAAACTACAACAAAGCCTCAACTTAACTGCGCAGTTGAAATGTTTGCGTTTCTACACCGGGTTGGAGTTAAATAGTCCATTAGGCTGAGACTGTCGCTGAAATAACGTTTAATATTTCCTATTTGTAGGCCTAAGTGTGTTTAGGACGAGTGGGCATCATGGCTTTCCTTCACTTGCTCCTGTGTGTCGGGATGTTTTCGATGTGTAGAACCTTTTTCACCGGACCGCTGCAGCCGGAGATGTCTAACGGGACTTTTCATCACTATTTCGTGCCGGACGGAGACTACGAGGACAACGACGACCCGGAGAAATGTCAAATGCTTTTCAAGATGACCGACGAGCGAAAGTGCAGTCTCGATGAGGACCAGGACTCTGTCATACGGGATGATTTCACCATCATCAAGAGGCAGATTGAGGACTCGGCCCGGGTGCTGGAGGGGATCGGGAAAAGCATATCTTACGACCTGGACGGAGAGGACAGCTACGGGAAGTACTTGCGGAGGGAGACGACTCAGATAAGCGAGGCTTTCACAAACTCGGAGAAATCTTTGCTGGAGCTCGAGGTGAAATTCAAGCAGAGCCAAGAGAGTGAGTCAAAGGAGGAGCACAGGCTCAACGACGACTTTCTGAACATGGTAGTGCACACACGGGACGTCCTGAAGGGCACGCTGGACATTTCTCAGGGACTAAAGGACAAGCACGAGCTCCTGTCTCTGATCATCCGCAGCCACGGCACGAGGCTGAGCAGACTGAAGAACGAATACATGAAGTTCTGAGGGAAAGTAGTTCCTACAGGTCTCATTACAGTACTTATATGATGCAGTTTGAGACCATGAGACTGGGTGAAAAGATTAGCAATCATATCAGGGAGGAAACAAAGCTTAAAGGCCAGTTCACGTAATTTACGAAAATAATACTTATTTTCTCATCTAATTATAGAGCAGTGGTTCCCTGGTTGGCTTTCCTTTAATGTGTTCAAAGATGGTTCTACAGTACATGTCAAAGGTCACAATATGATAATTAGGAAATAAGAAAAACAAATGATATTTAAAATATTCATCCTTTTTTGCTGAAAAATATCCAAATCAAACTATCTGATCACTTTTGACGATAAATTAGGAGGCGAGTTGTTCACTGTTCATAACTCTTACCTGTGATGAGATGTTGCAGGCACACTGCTTCTCTTTAAAGGTTCTGAAACAAAAACAAGTTGGGATCCACAGTTCGGAAGGTAGGCTATATAACCATGCAGATGATAGTCCAGGTGATATTTGTCTAAACTGGATTGATGAAGCCAACAGCGCTAAAATCCCTAACCCGGAAAGGCCTCATTTACACATTTGTTGTATTATGATTATGTTCCAAATGTATGATACTAAATGACAATATATCAACCATGGTCAAATACAATATGACCCAAACTCATGGACCTGTTTTGTTAGGTCACCATATGTCTAAATCTGTTTAGTATACGTTCTTTTGTTTTAGTTTATATTGTGCTCATGTGGTGCATATTCCTAAATGAAGTTGTGCTTCAAAAAATAAATGTGTCACATTGTGGGAGAAACAGTTTTCCAATCCATTCATTGCAAAAATCTGGGATAGGTCTACGTATACATATACATATATATATGTATATAAAAAGGCATTTAAAACCAAAAACATCTCCAACTGCTAGTCTTAAGTGATAAAATGCGTTGTTTGAACATAACATCTCTGCAAGGCTGCATCTCATGTGAACAAGCTTACCTTTATATAAAAGGAATAAGGAGTTGGCTATATTGATAAGTTATTCTATAAAAGTACAATGCATTTTATATAACAATATTACGATAAATGTTCTAGAAAAAAACAATTTCAAAAGTATACATAGATTTAATGAACAGAATATTGATTGACTATACAAACTTAGTTCCTTACCAATCGAAGTTCATCATTGTGATGCAACAGGTCAGTGATTGTCATTCCACCACAAAGTAATAAAGAGCTACTGTACCAAGGTGTATAAATTATATTTTGATATAATAACTATCATCTGTCCGTGTAAATCGTCATAGTGCTGACTCCCATAGACTATTGCAATGGTCATTACATACCATTATAACACAAACAAGTAGTTCAACAGTAATAATGTTCAATAATTATATATGGCCTTAGGGTTAGTCAAACATTATCTGTCCGCCTCTTTTCTTGGTAGTATGTTTAAGTAGATGCATTTATCTGTAAACTGTCACAGGTTTGTGCATTTGTTTGTAAGCTTGGGTGTAAGGGTAAAACAACAGCTTCAAACACTAATCAGCCAATTAAAAAAAAGTGAAAATGGGAACCATCAACTTTCCAAACACTAGTACTGTAGGTAGAGTATTCCAAGACTTATTCAGTCCTCTGTGACCAAAGAAAACGTGCGTGAATGTGGTTTTTGGAGAGATTCCTTTGAGGATTAAGTCGAATGTTGGACATGTTGTTCAACTCATTTGTAAGTATCCACATTTACAAAACATTCACTAAAGATATATTGGTTTTAGATAACTCATGGACATAGCTGTAAAGCAAGGGGGGTGGAGGGCATGATGTAGTAGGCTGTTTGAATGCTCCTAACTTGAGCAGTCATTGTTGTTGCTCTTCTTTGACACTCCAGATTATGAATATTGAATAATGTTTACATATGGAAAACTAAGTTTTGCTTTTTGGGCTTGTACATTTTTCACAATTCTTTAACTGTTCCGGTGCTTAATGTTGTGTCATGGTTTAAAATGCATTTACTGTGCTGTTCTGCGAAGGCTGTATACTCCTGGAAAATGTACAGTGTGATATTAAGTACAGTAAGTAAATACTGTGAGTGCTATCTTTTTGTTACTAAATACCTTATTGTGTATTCCTTTTTTATACAAAGTTTCAAATTGAGCTGCATATATCTATATATTTTAAGGTAGTGAGAGCATAATAAATGACAGATAAGACTGCAGGCAGCACTTGTGGAATTCAATGTTAACAACAATCATTGTGACATTATTTTTGAATGGATTGTGTTGTGTCTTCATAAATAAAGAGTTGGTGTTGAAAGTGTTGTTGCAAGAGCATGTGTGTATGGGAGTATCACCCTTTCGAGCATTATTGGTCTCTTCTCAAATGACGTCAACATTTCTATAGCTAAGTTTCCCTATCGATGTCCGTATTGTACACCCCTTCAATGTGGCAGTAGCTCCTTAATCACTGGGACTGCATTGCCACGTGCTCCATAATTACAAAGCTCCCCTC
This sequence comes from Gobionotothen gibberifrons, assembly GCA_943591055.1. Classification (NCBI taxonomy): domain Eukaryota; kingdom Metazoa; phylum Chordata; class Actinopteri; order Perciformes; family Nototheniidae; genus Gobionotothen; species Gobionotothen gibberifrons. The sequence goes on along the minus strand of CALSBZ010043701.1, from coordinate 651,838 downwards.
CGTGTTTGCTTTACAAGGTTTTGTGGTCTGCTGTAAAATATACACACAGCCCTATGAGTGCTTTGAAGAGAGGAAGAAGCTGGATGTTGGTATTTATGAGGAACAGAGATGCAAGGAAGTTGTGTTGACGGCATTTGTGGTGCGGCTGACCTTACAAACAACCTGTTTTATTTCCTGTAATTGTCACCATTCTGCTGAGAACAACATATTGTGATACTTCAGACTGTTGAGTTAATTAAAAAGGTTGAGTTAAGTTTGAACTAAAATACTATGAGTGTCCTGAACTTTATAACACATGGGAAAAGTGCCAACTGGTGCAAACGATGTAACAAAGCAAAGTACAGTATGACAGTTTCACTTGTAGTTAGTCACTGTCAGTGTCAATAGATACTTTGAGCCTGCTGATAACAGTCATGATGAGGCAACATAAAGGACACGTAAAATACCGTTTTTACAGAAACCTTTCACCTACATTGTTATGTCCTTGAGAAGGGAAATGCATTGGATAAACAAATGACTGGCATCACCTTCTAGAGGATAAGATTTCTAAAACATTGATAACAAACAATCAAGCTCTAATAAGACCTCTGCTTTAGCATTCATCCCAAACTATCAAAAAAGTTGTTCAATGTTGTACTTTAGATTGCATTGAACTTTTTGGTATCAATCTCAGTGTTCAATATTTTAAAATAAATTCAGTTATTGCATGCTGACATCAACAAAAACATTCTCCCCGGAAAAAGGATTACATTTTTTATATTTTTAAGGGATCTTTAAAGATATTTATAGGTTAGAATTCCTTTTATAGTGCTCTGTAGGTATTCAAAGTCTGTTACATAATACAATAGTGTCACTGTTGATGTTGCTAATTAACACGTGTGCACTGATGTCAGTTGCAAAGGTGACTGAGTTGTCAACATCACCTACCCTTTGAAACTCAGGCCTGCCATGTTATAAATTGGGAGAACTTGTGACTTGGATAGAAGAAGGTTGTTCACATCTATTGGGTACTGGTCGTCTTCCTGGAACCTGCCAAGGACGTAAAAAGTACTTAATTAAAAGAGGTATGACTGAACACAAAGAAGGAAAAAAATCATTGCCTAAATGTTCTCTATTATTGATTAATGCGTCAATTAGTTTCTTGATTAAGTAATCATTGGCAGAAAATAATGAAAAATACCATTTAGATGAACCCAACTTATTAGCCACTTTAGCCATAGGCTCTACGGAGGGTTAAAGTATAATTTAACCATGGGTTGGCAGTGTACATAACTTTTGTTCAGACTTAAAAATGCTATGGAAGAAACTGCCATACATGTTTTATTGAATTGTATGCTCGACAATTAACTCTACTGGTGATAATATGAGTGTCCACCAGTGTGATGGTTCAGATTTAAATATCCAGGCATGACATTTTGCAGTGTTGTGTCAAATAAGCTATACCGTGATAGTTGTGAAGTTGATAAGTAATAGGCCTGCAGTACTACATTATCGTGTTTTATATGAACAAAGTAACTAGGGTGTAGGCTACTTATACCTACTTTGACCCAATCGACAACAGGTTGTACTGATATATTTCCTATCTGCAAACAGAGATTATGTTTTCCCCTTTTGTTTATTTAAACACAACAGTGTTTGCCCGGGACTACATTATCAGTGGGGAGTGTTGTGGAGCGACGATGATTATGTCACCGTGTACAGTGTAGCCTCCCGGTCGACCTTTCACCCACTTTCCCTCTCTCTCTGTCTCTCTCTGTCTCTGTCTCTCTCTGTCTCTCTCTCTCTCTCTCTCTCTCTCTCTCTCTCTCTCTCTCTCTCTCACTGACAGCCCGGCCGGCTTTGTTGACGGAGGAGAATCTCGTGGGGAAGAGGAACCCGTCGTCAAAACATTACAGGTAGGCCTACATAAGCTTTGTTAGTGACACACACTCGCGTTTACTGTTTTTTCGTAGCACATAAACGTTAAAGCTAACAGGTAAAGTACCCGGATGTGAGAGAAGCTGCGTTAATACTGTATGTAGGCTACTGTATACAGGGAGACCCAGGGGGTGCTTTTACTTTACCAGCTAGCTAACAACCAGGTTAGCTTTTTCTTATGCCTGTTAGGACTTGACTACACGCCTTAATGGACACTAAACCGAGGCTACACTTCTGTTGTTGGAAAATTGAAGTTAACTACTACTCGGGAGGCTTTGGTTCTCACAGTCTTTATGTTTTGTATCTTTGTTGTTTGTGCTAATCATCAAACTCAAAGCACGCTGGTAGTGATGTCACAGCTTCAAGAACTGCACCAGAATTAAGCAGTTTTAAAGAGATAGGTCAGAGGAAGTGTCCCCACTCAAACAAAGAGCAAGATAGATTTATTGGATTTAAAAGGCTAAACAAAAGCTTCTTCCGTAAAAAACGATACAAACACTGTCACACTAACAGGAGAATAACAAGAGAGTTTCTGGAAAAATAACATAGGGTTACAACAGGTGCAGGATTATGGATAACAGCCATGATAACAGCACACACACTTTGTATTATTTTCCTTTAAATAATGCTTCTGTGTTGCACTATGAAGCACTATGACACTGTTACATACTGTTTTTTATCAACACACTGAGTAAGCAGACAGAGTCTAGAAAATCGTGGTCAACTTAAAACAAGTTTACATTTTGAACTGTATCTGAGGATATTGGCATTGATGAAAAACACACGTATGACCATCATTTTGCTTTTTAAATGGGGTCTTTCACAACATTGTTTAAAATTAAAGTATACATCTTAAATGCTTTCTAAATGTGTATTCTTTTTTTTGGCTAAGATTTTCCTTTTATTATAAGACATTCAGAGAAAACACAAGTACATTTAGCTTTAGTATGAGACTCCTAATGTTTGTTCCATGATACACAGTATTTGATTACTTCCGTTTCTCATTACCTTCAGAGAGGTGGTCGCCCTTTCTGAGCTGTGGACAGAGTTGCCCCAAGGGAACCATTCAGAAATGTGGATGAGTACATTAGCACGTGTGGCCCGGCCTGCCCTGCAGAGAGGAACCTCTGCCATGGCCTGCCAGGCTCTGAGGGCTGGTGGTAGACCGAGGAGGCCTGCAGGTCCACTTCCCTATTGTCTGACTTTGATACAGCTTCGTGGGCAGCAGACTCTTGGGTCTGCTGCCCTTCCTCTGGCTCGCCACTCAGTGAGACAAGTCCGGGCTCTGGATGAGGAGAGGATAATGGAGGTGGAGTGGGAGGATGGAGGCCACAGTCTGTACCCGTTCACCTGGCTGAGAGACAACTGCCAGTGTCCACTGTGTACCCTGGAGTCTGCGCAGGCCCGCAAACTGTTGATGTCTGGTCTAGATATCAACACTGGAGTGGACGTTGTGGAGGTCACTAATGACAACAAGGTAGGCTGCTGCCAAAGGTGAATGTTTTAATTATTAACCATACTGGCTGTGTGCATTTCCACTTTGTCCACACATTTAAAGAGCCCACATCCTGGTTTAACATTTGCAACACTATCTTACAATACCATTCAAATGGATGGGGGAAATGGACATTTTGCTTGCTTGAACATTTAATAATGCTGTTGCATGCTCACATTTAAGAGATAAAGTTGGTGTGTACTATTATGTCATAACTAATAAACGAAATATGATTTTATTTTTGGATCTTTTAAAGCAACACCAGGTAAGATTTCAAAGCCATTATCGGCAGAGGGGCTTCTCACTGTGTCCACCCACAGCAAGACATACATCCTTAAATCCTTTAGTTAAAGAATGAAATAAAAACTCCAAACATTGAGCATGAAAGCTCATGAAATTCCCCTACACAAATGTTATTTTAGACTGCGACTAAAAGAAGGTTGGTCTAATGTCATTTAATAACATGCCATTAGAGTTGAAACAATCGGTTATGTTGATTAGTCGATAGACAGCACATCTATATATCTTAGCAAAAATGCCAAACATTTGACTGTTGCAACTTCTTAAATGTGTGACCCTGCAGCTTTTTCCACTGGGGTTTTGATATAATATGATATAATACTTCCATGATACTATTCTTATTACTATCTTTGTATTCTTTTCACAGTGATTGTATCATGAAACCTGTTCAAGTTAATGTTTGGCATTTATGCTTTTGTTGACTGTTTGAGGGCAACTGTCTGGGGATAAATTTAGGTTCTGTGAGGTTAGGCGGTGTTATTTTGGCAGTAGCACACATTGAGTCTGACCTTTAAGTCCTCCAAAGGAGCCACCTTTGTGAGCTGCGTCCTTCAGAGGGCCCCTGAAGTGGGACACAGCTATAAAAGGATTGCTTTGACGTGATAGTGCTGCCAAGCTACCGTGTGTCATTTGCTTCTTTTGATAAAGATTTAAAGCAATACATTTCTTCTATTGTCTCCAGCATAGAAAAATGCACCGGATAATCTATTAAAGTAAATGTATTTCATGACAGCAATGGGTTCAAGCTTGCTTTTGGCTAAATAAAAGATTTGATGGCTGTCTTGGCCAAAATAAAGTATTACGCAAGTATAAAAAAGCGAATAGGTTAGCATAGGAAATCCTATTTTGACCAGATATATATTAATTTATATATATATATATAAAACAAATATGCTTTTAGGGCATTTATTTTCGTTTGTGGACCAAAGGATCTGACCCAGTAATTCCCACTAATATTTTGACAACATTGTGTCATTTAATAAAAAGGTTTTCACTTACTCTTTACTTAGACAGGTGCACTTTCAGGTGATGTCTTTTGAAAACAAACGTATTATGAAGTGGAATCATGGAAAAAGGGCTCAAACGTTTTTGTCCAGTTGGGATGAAAAAGCATACTGTGTCTCTACAGGTGTCCATTGTGTGGCCCGACCAGCACACCAGTGTGTTTGACGCAGAGTGGCTGAAGAAACGCTGTTTCTCGGATGCTGCCAGACAAGCAATGCAGGAAGAGCTTTTCATCAATAGTGAGTCAAGCTATGCTGTTCTTTATATCTGTGTTGTATCTTCCATGTAGGTATAGCTTAGCTGATTTAAATACACAAGAGGTATTTGTCATGCATAATTACACTCAGTTTCCACTTTATTAGTTACACCTAGCCTATAATAATGCAGTCCAAAACAACCGTCCTGCAAAACATCCTAATAATCTGTGAGTGTTAGAGTTGTAGTGGTGAGAAACAAAAACAACATGCATTCAAACTGCTGACAAAAAATCAAAAGGTAAAAGCCTGTGCTGATTGGACTGCACTCTTTTAAAACTAATGATTACTTTTTAATTGAGTGCCTTGTTGTTGATCAAGAGAAGATGTTTATAGGAAATCATAAATCACAGTGCAGCTGTCTGAGCATTAACAGGATGAACAAACACTGTCATAAATTACTGCATCTTCAAAGTGGTATCTGAGAAAAGCAATTTGTCTGCTTGAGTGTTACCTGCCTGTATATCAAAACAAACAAGCAGGGCCGTCCCTTTCCATACTGTGACCACACGCAATACATGTGACAGGCATGAAAATCACTCACCTTTCGGCGAAATTCGCCGTTTTGAAACCAAAATAGGTGACCTACGTGAATCGTGTAGATTCGATGAGAAAATATTTAAGGGGGGGGGGGTAGGTTCAGAGGTGACGAGTGGAAGACGAGACCCAATCACTGCCGCTGCGTACCGTTACGGACTGCGGTCAACTCAGCCGTCTCTCACGTTCGCTTGTTCAAATCAGCAGCTCTTCATTTCTGAGTGCGCGATTAATAGCGCCTTTACGGTAATCACTGTAACTGCGGTTAACTCAGCCGTCTCTCGCATTTGCTTGGTCAAATGAGCGGTGCTTCATTTTTCAGTGCGCGATTAATAGCGTCTTTACGGTAATCGCCGAGAAGCGGCGCTGACGGTAGTACAAGAGCTTATGCCATATTTACTTTTATCGTGTACTTTTTTAGTAATACCCTGTAAAACTCCCCTCCAGAGTACAATAATGTATGTTTTCTGCCATCTTTGATGAGAGATAAAATGATTATTTGCCATAAGTTCTCAGTGAAAGTGGTACTGCTGGACAGCGTACTACTTGGACTAATACCAC
>CALSBZ010043701.1:606131-619026 GCA_943591055.1 Gobionotothen gibberifrons | reverse complement strand
ATAAAAGCAAATCAAAAAGAAGCAAAAGCACAAACAGGAATTCTTCCTCTAAGGGAAAAGTTGAGAGTAGACGCCAATCAACGAGTTGTCAGTCATCGCTAACATTGGACGTCAGATTGACTGTTTTAATGACAATAGAGGAAGAGGTCACGGGATGAAAGGAAGTGAGGCAAACAGGAGGAGCAGAAAGGAGGACAGAAGGATGGACTCTGAAGGAGTGTATTCATGGGCATGCCCTTGTGTGAGATGAAGAAGCAGTCCCTCTGCTGTGGAACGAGCCGCTCACCTGGCTGTGCATGAATTTCAGATTGATTCCTTCCAGTGTGACCTGCAGCAGTCCTCCTTCTCCAGTCTTCATGTCCTGGACCGGGAACTCTCCGCCCAGCTCCGGACCTGAGGGGACAACACCTGGGGTTAGAGCGAGTCTGGATAAAACATTACAACGTTTAAAAAAAGATCTCAGCAGGCTTACTGAAAAGAAATCACACGCTGTTGGGATGTTGATGAGAAATGATTTAGCTTATGACATTATGTCTTTAAATTCATCTAATATAAGATGACAGCTTAAACTATTTTCTCAAATAAATCACAACTTTTGAACAATTGTTAATTACAAGTTTAGGTTGACCTAATGATGTATAAATAATAATATAGATTACCAATCTCTCCCTTTCCTTTTTTTTTTTTAAATTTTTTTTTTTTTTTGTCAGGCACAATGAGTTTATATTTATACAGTCAATATATATATTTATTTGTTTCCCCCTTTCCCCCCCTCCCGGTCCTAGCTAGTAAATTAAATAACTAACTAAATAAATAGATACATGTATAGGTAAAAGTAAAGTAATGTAGAAGATAATATTAAAAGAAAATTAATAGATAAGGGAATAAAGAATAGTAACAGTAATACATGTACCCATATATTCACATATGTATACCCACATATACACATACATGTGTGTACATACTCACACATATGTACACATGCACATACATACACATACCTACATACATACATGTATACAAAGACAGAACAAATAAATAAAATAATTGGCAATCTCTCCCTTTCCTCTTCTGTACCAAAATGATAGTCTTTAACTGAGTACCCTAACAACCCTACTCAAATATGAAAATGTCCTCTATGCCCAGTACTCCCTGAGAAAAGCTGGGTTGTTAAAAATGTCAAAAATGATTATGATGGCATTTTGGAAAAAGACAAAAAGTGCAGAAGAGTGTCTCCATGCCTGGTTTGATGCTTTGCTGTCTGGCTGCAGCTCTTTCCATACTGTCTTTGACGCAGTAGTAGAGTTCACGACACTGGAATGCAAAGAGGAAATACATTTCAATTTGAACCATTACACTAAGTAAATAAAGTAACCGTTTGCAGAGAGATGCAGCTCCTGACCTTTTTGGTATAGAACTTGTTGAGCTGCGTCTCTTGGCCGTTGCGTCTCCAGAGACAGAGCACCTTGGTCTTGGGGCAGTAGGTCATGTTGATGAGCTTCTCGTACCACCAGCGCTCGTACACCGTGCCGATGTTGCTGCGCAGGACGATGCAGTCATCACACACCTGAAACAATGACCAGCAAACCTTAATAATAACCTCCCATAGGTTGTTGTGCTCCCTATCTCTGTTTCTTATCCTATATCTAATAGAACTGCTCAGGTCTTGATAGATTGGGTGGGGAAGTTCATGGGATCTTTCTAGAGGGTTATCAAGAATAACTTTTATCCAATGACCTTTTCCCTCTCTGTCTGTGTCGGTGTATTCTCTTGTTCCGATTAACCCAGCCAAATCTCTTTTTCTTGTTTTTCTAATCTATATCTACGCCGGGTTCCGGAGTCGAGGCTGATCCTCTTGCTGTAGTCCTGTGTCCTGGATCCTCTATCCTGACCTCTGGATTAAGTCGTGGACTGAACCTGTCTCTGCGGTCCTGCCTGCATCTCGTCATGCTGCTTCCCTGATGGCTTCCACAGAATTGTAGCTGACATCTTCGTGGATTCATCTTCTTATTACAGACACATGCATTTCCAAACATTTGGTCTACCAAAAAATGTATTATCTCTTCGATTTACACACGGCATCTATTGCACGTCTATCCGTCCTGGGAGAGGGATCCCTCCTCTGTTGCTCTCCCTGAGGTTTCTCCCTTTTTCCCCTTTAAACTGTGGGTTTTCTCCGGGAGTTTTTCCTTGTACGATGTGAGGGTCTAAGGACAGAGGGTGTCGTTTTTCTCATACTGATATTCTGATCAATCTGTGCTGTTGTATTTGCTGTAAAGTGTCCCTACTGTAGGCTATTTTTATTATATGTACAGCACTTTGGCTCGACCAAAAATCGTTTATAAATGTGCTATATAAATAAAACTTGATTTGATTTGATTTGAAAGAGGAAGCTGCATCCTTTTTGAAAGGCCTGTTCAAATGCAATGATCTCCAGAGTGTAAATACCTCCATGAAGAAGATGTCTCCGGTGGTATCCGTGCCAGCGTGTACAACAAACGTCTGCTTCTTGATGTGACGGCTTCCACTGGGCCTGATGGCCAGCTCTCGGCCGTTCTAAAACAATATCAATATAGTTCAGTACAACTCATTCAAAACGTTGTTGAACGGAATTGAAGAGCCAGATATTCACCATGTTGGGCAGCTTGTCCAGTGTCTCGTTGATCTCTTGGCTGTATGTGAGGCCAATGTGGGACTTCCCCATCAAACGCCTCACTTTCTTCTTGACGTCATTTTTGTTCAACTAAAACACAAATATTAGAAAGTTGAGATATTTCGAGGTAAAGAAACTTGGCACAGATCAACTCATATTAACGCTCTGCGATGATCAAAACAGCAGAAGCTTTCCGTACTTTAATCATGAGCATGAAAGCGATCATATTGTGCAGCAGGGTGGCCAGAAGTCTGTCTTCGTCGTCCTCCAGGCGCTTGCGGTCATGATCTCCAAGTGATAAGTATCTGTGTGGATGAACAAGACACAGGACAGCAAGTGTTAATAGTCCGGGGGTTGTTTAGTAATTGTGAATAGTGTATAAACACTTTGGATAAAGGGTCAGTGGTGTTGAACCTTTCAATCATCTCCTGGGGTCCCTGGTCCATGCCCATGCCCTCACGCTCCAACATCACAGCGTCCAAGTAGGCGTCCTCCCAGAACTGCACTTGGTCCCACAGTGTGGAGCGCTCTTTACCTAAACACATGTAGAAAATACAAATGTAGCTCCCAAAATGTGCACATAGACAATGTCATGGACGTGTCATACAACATGCAGCCACAGGCACACATTCTTTGATACAAGCCAAAGAAACCTATTTGTGTCCGAAAGGGAAAAAGTTTAATTTGCACAAATCTGAAGGTTTTAAATGTGGTGAAAGCGTTTGGATTGGATGTGATTTCTTCTTATAATTCTATGTTAAGTCTTTGGACACGTTGTATTCCCACGTGCCCAAAGGCTAAATATAGTCTGTTTTAAAAATGGATAGATCACAGAAATTACAAGGAGCACAAACAAGTATTTCGTTTCTATGAAGTCACAATAGGTTAAATGCAAAAATGATGCTGACACATGCAATGTAAAAAATGGCATATTGAAGACGTTTAAAAAACACAACGCTTTTTCAAAATTCTAACTGAAAAGCCATTTTTCCTTTCAAAAAAGTTGTATTAAAAAATATATATATGATCATTTAAAGGATAAAGTAAATAACACAAATCATTTACACAGAATGCAAAAGACATAAAAATGTTTTAAACTTATTTATAATATCAGTTGCGAAAGCTAGTTGAATTTTCCCCTCCCCTTTCACATTGTAGGAACTCATTGGAAATGTCTAAATCTTCACCAGCTGGTGGCTTGTTCAAGTGGACTCAACTGATAATGACATCTCTGACAGCACTTGAAGGCAACATGAACACATTGAATACCAGTCAAACCCATGAATGGTTACACTTTAAGAATACCTGGGTTCAAATGTACGTGAGCAGAAACTAAAGTAAATGTAAAAAGTAAAAGTGTACATCTTGACATCTCTGTGAGTCTGCCAATAGATTCCACTTCTATCTCTATCTCATGCTTGGAAACACAGAGATGTGCAGCTCACCGACGCAGAGGAAAAACCCACATCACATCAAATCAGAGATTAAACACAGAGCCATGTGAAAAATGAACACCCCCCACCCACATATAGGAAACAAGGGCAAAGGCAAGAGATTAGCCCTACTTAGAGAAAAGGTTTCCATGGCAGCATCCTCTAGTTGATCCCAAACGGAGCTCTTATCGCGGCCTGGAAGAATTTCCCAGCAGCGGCAGCAGGAGGGAAGAGAAGCAGCGAGAGCAGGAGGGGTTAGGCCAAGAGGTGAGGGGGTTTAATGACAAAAACAAGAGCAGAGCAGGCCGAGAACCACATCAGAGGAACACCAACAAGGACCAGCAAAGACATGCTACGCTCATGTATTCACTAATTATAGCTTGGAGCTTGTCAGGCAGATGAGCCATAATCTTGTTATTGGGATTTGCGGTGATGAGGCTGTTTGTTTATGATTTGTTTCAATATATTATTAACTGCAAGTCATTATTGTTGTCACATATTTAAAGACTGTAGTTTAACTTGAGACAAATAAATATAATTGTGCCTCTTTAAACATGCGATGTATTCATTTGCATTACAAGGATTTTCCAATGTTTCCCCTGAGTCATGTTATTCTGTTTAGGACATGATTTTAAATCAATGTATTCAAACTTGTCATAGAGCAGTGACTACAGATTTCTTTAGTTTTGTCAACTCATAAGTGTGTACATTTGTAACATCAGAACAGAAACCTCAAGGTATAACCTTTCACCTTTAGAGATGTTCAGTTAACTATTTGATAATAAACATTTACCGTTACACCGCCCCATCAGATCACATGTCTGACTCCTGCTGTTCCCTGTGATAATAACTCTTCCCTCAGTCAGTGAAAGTTCACTGTGGTTTCATTAGGCCAAACCATGCAAGAACTTTCAGAAGAGCTGGGAAAGACTTCAGTTCCTTTACATTAGTGAAAACACTTTTATATACCGGTAGTTAAACCTGTTTGGTTCCAAATATGTTTTTCCACAAACAACAGAGATCATGTTAGTAAAGCAAGGCTGTGCTTTTGAGAACACAAGAAGGACATGTGTTCATGAAACAGCTGAATAGATGTCAGCTAAAGGTAAGAGGAAGAGTCTGAGCAGAAGACCCTACCCAGCAGGCCTTCACAGAGGTAAATCCTCATACTGATGTCCTCCACGGGCTGCACAGGCGGGCCCTTCGCTGCAGCCACTGCCGGTTCTTTGGCGGTTGGTTTCAGAGTGTGAGGCTTCCCCTGTGGAAACAGTCAGGTTAGAAAACTTACATTTAGTACAACAGCAACAAAAGTATAATCTCACAGAAATTATGTTAACACGTCTAAACATGTGCTGAGGATGTTTTGTATCTACACAGTCAAAGGCTGTTTAGATTGTGTGAACATGCATTTCTAAAATACCATATTGATTGATTTGTTTTCATAAAGACTTTTAGAACAGATATGATTTATTTATAAAAATATCCTAGCATCCAGTGTGCTGCAGATTATTCAGGTTGGATACTGTCAGTGTGTCTGAGCAGCAATACAGATGTCAACCATCTTGATGATCTCACATCTGGAAGAGAAAAGTTGGAGTGGAACGGGATTTTCCACACGTACAGTTTTCCAAAGTGCACTTGAGAGTGTTTTTGGATTGTAAACAAATGTTGTTTGTTTAAAAGTACTGTCGCCCATTACCAACGGTTTGAGATTCAAATGAATTAAGGCAGCTTCTGTAATAATGCTGTTATGTTAAATGTTTGTTGTTTGTTAAATGTTTGTTGTTTGTGTTTCATGTATTTTTGTCTGGATATTTGTCTGTTGATGTTGGACATGGAGCTGCTGTGACGCAAGTCCAATTTCAGACTTGATCTGACAAATAAAGTAATATGGTATCGTATCGTAAATGAAATGTTCTAAGCTACGGATAGTGAGTTCTGTACTTACAAACACCGAGCTGGTGGCTGGATTGGTTTCAATCTCACTGTCGGAGAGAGTTCCTCGGGACTGAGTTAAGTGAGCAGTCCTCCTCCCCCCCAGGCCGTCTCCTGCTGTGCTGCTCAGGTCGCTGTCAGCTCCGAGAGTCTCTCCAGAGCTGTTGCTGATCTGAAGAAAAGAAAGCCAGGTGTGAGAACACATAAGAGATGTCTCAAAGCAAGAACGTCTGGTATAAAAGCAGCTTTGGGCATTCCTTCTCATGGTTAATTAGTCAAGTAAAGAAACAGAGTGAATTCAAATATTCTAACTTGCTATCAGCTGATTCCTTGCCTTAATTGAAATGATATTCTCGCTATGTCATATTGAAATGCACTACTTCCTGTTTTGAATGGTTGCACTATTGCTTTATGTATTGTGTATTTGATTACACAATTCTGTTTGCTTGAATTAATTTACCCTGATGAAGGTCTAGTAAACTGGTTGCCATAAAATAAAGTGTTTTCCTACCAAATATTATTAAAATACATCCTGACAAATTTGGTATTTAAAAGAAAATCCATTATAATTAGTATTATTTTACTGGTTTGAACAATGTTTGGCTGCACACCATTAGTTTGTAATGACAGTGGCTGCCCAGTAATTAAGTTTAAGGGGTTAAAGCATATGATACATTAGTTTATGATTGACTTTTTAAAAAAAGACTTCAAATATCTTGGGCTAAAACCATCATTGTGGGATGTGCTGTTAATGTTGAGAGGTACTGTAGCCAGAGCAGATGTGAACGAGGTGCTTATATCCGAGTTGGCCGTGCCCTACCACTGTGCTGGCCTCTGAGTCCTGGCTGGTGCTTCTTGTCAGAATCGGTGGCTCTGAGCTAGTTACAGACTCTGTGTCGCTCTTCTGTAAACCCACATGGAGAAAAAAAGAGGAGAGAATTCAGTGATAAACAGTTAACAGTGAAGAATGTACAGCAGAGCCTGGGGACGGCAGAGAACCATGTTAAAAGTTACGCCATTTCAACTAGATACTGAACCTGTTGTGTGTGTGAGACGACTCCATGAACAAACCTGAGATCCAGAGACACTGAGGCCACTGTCAGCACTGATCTGTGATTTCTTCTCCTCAGCATCAGTCACCTGGGGGCGCTGCTGCTTTGCTCCATCAGACCCTGAAGGACAGACCATTATGATCAGCATGTGTTCATGAAAAGGACCCCATTATCTTCTTGCCTTAGTGAGAGTCGCCCTATTTAAAGCCAGCACTGCACAGCAACACTGATGCTACATCCATCTAAAGTGCCAAAGCCTCTATTTAAACACTGCCAAGCAAACAGTGGAACACTACATTAGTCATGTTGGTGTAATTATTTTGCTAGCAAGGAATCAAAATCTTAAGATGCCAATAGCTAAAAATACATGGCGAATATAATCGTCTAACAAGGTAAACAAACCAGTTTTCTGTTTTCAACACTTGTATAAAAATGGTGTTTAACTAACAGATAAAGGATCTTAGGACACAGAAGTTACAAAGGGGCAAGCGGAGAGTGCCATCAAAAGCTACAAAACAAAAACAGCAGTAGCGTGACATTAGTTTCAAGTCAAGGCTGCAAATGTGGCCCAGGTTACAACACAGACGGCAAACAGACACAGGCAGTTAGCATGCAGACAAACTGGTGGACGGTAAAGGAGACATTTTCTGTTTCAAGTGGGATTTCTAGTGCCCATCACCTCAGCAGATGCAGATATGGTGAAAAGTTAATTCTTAAACGTTCTTGTTATTTGGTTGTTTTTGTGACACTTGACCATTTAACTGTGGAACTGTAGGATATTGGCTGCAAATACACAATTTACAGCAAGTCACTTGAAACTGGAACAAATACAGTTAAAAATAGCAGGACAGGGAAGCAGGTACAACTATTCTGCTACTCTTTAAGCATGGCATCAAGGGAAGAAACACACTCTAAGACAAAATGACATATTGCTTAACATTCCCATATTGTTTTTTACACTGAACAAAAATATAAACGCAACACTTTTGTTTTTGCTCCCATTTTTCATGAGATGAACTCAAAGATCTAAAACATTTTCTATATACACAAAATAACCATTTCTCTCAAATATTGTTCACAAATCTGAAAAAATCTGTGATAGTGAGCACTTAATAATAATAATTATAATCCATCCCACCTCACAGGTGTGGCATATCAAGATGCTAATTAGACAGGATGATTATTGCACAGGTGTGCCTTAGGCTGGCCACAATAAAAGGCCACTCTGAAACGTGCATTTTTGCTTTATTGGGGGGGTCCGGGGGGGTCCGAAAACCAGTCAGTATCTGGTGTGACCACCATTTGCCTCACGCAGTGCAACACATCTCCTTCGCATAGAGTTGATCAGGTTGTTGATTGTGGCCTGTGGAATGTTGGTCCACTCCTCTTCAATGGCTGTGCGAAGTGTGAACTGGTTTTCGGACCCCCCCAGACACCCCCAATAAAGCAAAAATGCACGTTTCAGAGTGGCCTTTTATTGTGGCCAGCCTATTGTAGCCTGTGGCATATCAAGATGCTGATTAGACAGCATGATTATTGCACAGGTGTGCCTTATATTTGTGAACAATATTTGAGATAAATGGTTATTTTGTGTATATAGAAAATGTTTTAGATCTTTGAGTTCATCTCATGAAAAATGGGAGCTAAAACAAAAGTGTTGCGTTTATATTTTTGTTCAGTGTATGCTACGGACCCTTAGATATCTGTCTAAGGCTAAAGCTTAAACAGATATCCCTTATATCAGTTAAAACGTTTTTCTTAAATGTTGTATAGAATAATTAAATTACCTGCTTTAGCTGTATTCAAAGAGGAAACAAATGTAAACAATAATACAAAAACACTTGTATACAGTACTACATTCCCAGGTGGCTTCTATAGTATGTTCTGCATCCCACCTCAGGAGTTTGTCAGTATGTAATGACCTCAGGTTTGTTAACCCGAGTACATGTGTTAAGCAAACGCACCATGACTGGCTGCTGTCATGAGGTTTGATTAAACACAACTTGAAATATTTTTGGAAACTAAAACAATGACGACATTTCTCACAGCGCTATATCTGTGAGAAATTCAGTGAATCCTCGTTTTCATTTAACACCACTAGAGTATGCCTACTATACTGAATATAATATATTGGTGTTATACCTATTCCACAGAAATGGTGTGAAATATGTATAAACCAATATTAAAGAGTCATACTCTCTAAGTTGAAATCTGATAAGGCGTACAAAATAAATCCAATCACGACTTTATAATCTCAAATGATTACTCTTATGCTATGTTAGCATCTTCTCGTTATCCATTCAGACATCCTAATTAGGAGCACTCCATGTATTTCTTCATGTATAAAGACACTGGTGGAAAAAGGTCAACAGCTGAACACCCCAATCGTTTCTTTTTTCGTGTGTGAAAAGTCTCTTACTCTGTGGCTTTTCCATAGCTTTTTGCTTATCCTGGTGCTTGCTCCACAATTCTACCCAAGATGCATTGCAAGCAAGGAGAGAAAGACAGAGAGAGAGTCAGAGAGTTGGTTGAAAAGGCATGTGTGGTGGATGAGCATTCAAATCAAAACAAAAAGAACAAAATAAGCATTGAGAATCTATCATTGTTAAACAGAGGGGTATTGTAATGTCTGCATGTAGCTGTGCTTTCATCTGGACACACTTTTTAAAAAATAAGTATTTTGTTGTCAAAATGGCTCCACTGTGTGAAACAGCTACTATGGGAACATTACAACACACCGGAGCCCCGCCCCAGAGTCCTGGAGAGCCACACAGTGACGTCACAATGAGCTTTGGCTCTGACCACAGGCCACAGGTTTCATCGACTGCATTTGTCTGGCTCTCCAGAGCAAAAGGGAAGAGAGAGTGAGAGAGGTTTGATTTGGAAAAAGAGCATGGGATGGGGTTGAGAGGCCGAATAGCCAGCAGGTGAAATGGAGCAGTTGCAGAAGCCGGGATGCAAGTCTCACAGCAGACTGTAGAATTGAAGGTGCAACTTCTAACAGGAAGAGAAGGGGTTGCGGGTAGGAGAGGTGTCAGGGTGGTTGACTGAAAGTTTCCCCGGTAAACAGACCCAGAAACATTGTCAGAATATTAAAGTAGTAAAGAAAATATTAAGGATTTTCTCTGTTCGTTGGTTCTTTTGCGACCAATACAAAATGTTGTCTTTTCACTGGGACTGTCTACTGGGGAGTGTTGCTTCCACCCTCCATGCTGATAGCAAAGGCAGCTGCCATTCTTTCTGCAGCACGCCTCGCAGAAACCTGCAGAAGAGCACCGATTTGGACTTATCGATGCACATACCTCTGGTTTCCCTCGTCCACTACTGCAGATTTAGCTATTTGAAGACCAAAACAAAAGACATGCATTCACGGTGCTAAGAGGCTGGCAACAGAAGTCCAGGGAGGAGGCAAACAGGGGCACAGAGGTTTCAGGAAGGGGAGACAAACACACGCAGTCCAGGCTGGCACACAGGCAAATATTCCATACACTTTTTAAGCCTATATATTTTAACCAGAGCCAAATTCTGCTGTTTAGGTTTTCTATTGAAATATTTTTGTTTTAATTCCAAATCCAGACACGGACCCTAAGATCACAGGAGCACGTTTTCACACAAAATAAGTGTTTCTTTACAAAGCCCACTCCAGTGATTATCACCAGTGGTAGAGGTCAAAGTGGGTGGAATATTATAACACCTGTAAGAATATTTAGGGGAGAAGTGAGGGGATCTTTACATTTGGGGAGGGGGGGGGGGGGTAATTAGGTTGATGAGCTTGTAGGGCACGGGGGCAGGGGATCTCACAGTGCACATGCAACCGGGGCTGGAGTGGTGTACACACCAATCGAGGCAATAAAGTTCTCCTCGTTCAGACTCCGGGTATCAAAATGGCGGGCTCCTTTGCCCATTGCGTGGTGCGGCACCTGCAGGTGTGGGACGTTCAGGAGGTTCTGAGGGCGGGCGGTCTCCATGCGACCGGTGGGACTCTCTTTACTGCCCGGGCTGTCAGCACTGTCTGTGGGGCTTTGCTTGCGTTTTTCTGGGTCTACCAATTTACCACAATGAAGGGGCCAAAGACAGAGTT
Organism: Gobionotothen gibberifrons; assembly: GCA_943591055.1. Lineage (NCBI taxonomy): Eukaryota > Metazoa > Chordata > Actinopteri > Perciformes > Nototheniidae > Gobionotothen > Gobionotothen gibberifrons. The sequence goes on along the minus strand of CALSBZ010043701.1, from coordinate 607,872 downwards.
CATCAACATTACAGAAAAAGAAGATATGTGGGGTTTAAACTGAGAGAGTATTAACAGAATTAGACAAAGAAGGAACAACTACAGGTATTTTTTTTTGTGAATAGCATATAGCGTGCAAAAACCATTAATTTAACCATGAAGCAAAGACAAGTGTTAGTAGCACAGGCCCGCTGCTGTTAAGCTTCTCAGGAGAAAAAGTCTTAAAGAGTCTTTAGAAAATGGTATAAGTCGCAAACATGTACATGTAGGCATTCCTGTGCTAAACATGGGGGACGTACCTTTGGTTTGATAATGCGTGCGTGCTATTTCCAATAAGCTGAAGACACTGGCCATTCCTCCGAGGCCCGCGTTGGTGTAGGAGTGCTCCAGACTGGAAACTGTGCACTTCAAGATGTCCAGCATGCCTTTGTACACCTTCCTGCTCACCTCCTGCAAACACACACAGCAGCAAGGTTCATAATGACTCAACGTGTTGTGAGTCTACAGTTTGCTAGACTGTAACCAACACATTGCTGTTAAAGTAACTTAGAGAGCAAAGCAACACTTTATGCACATAACTAAACTTACCTACTAATGTTTTCAATAAATAAATAAACAATAATTGAGTTCAACATATGAATATTATTATTTGTTGCTTTTCTTTAATATATATGACAGTAAAATGCATAGATTGGTCAAACTGGAAATACATGAATAAAACAAGCAACTTCAATGTATCGTCTTGGTGTCTCTGACATATAAATGGGCCTTTCGCGTTTACATTAAACACACAACATAATCTATTCTCAGAATTAACAATTAATATACATGTTCTCAACAATAACAAACCATGAGTGAAGGAAAACATTTATAAATGAGCAATCTAAATCCAATAAAGAAATACAAATGTATACAATTGGGAAGTCCTTTTAATTCATCATGTATTCATTTCATTGTACATCAGTTCAAAGTTGGTCTCACCACATCCCGTATGACCTCCTGTCTGGCGTCATCCTCCGACTGGACTGTTCGGTTCAGCTTGCTCAGCACAAACACACGAAGCTGCTCGTTCTCCAAAAGGCGGCGAACCTTTTTCATGTTCAGCCAGCCGACTCCCTGACCGTCCAGAACGCTCTGCACCACTTCCTTCAAGAACTGTTGGTTCTCACTGAATCAGAACAAGCTCAAATTCAGCGTGATCAAATGAAACACATGTCAAGACAATATGCTCTAATCATGGTGACGGAAGTGTTGCGATTGAAATAATTCATCACCTTGTGTTGTTGACTCGGCCCTGAGGAGAGGGCGATTCTCTCTTCACCGTCGGACTGTGCTTGATTACTGAAGACTTTTGGTCCACAAGTGCTCGAGGGGCACGTGCGCCTGGAACAACAAAGCAAAACAATAAGGTTTCTGAACGCCACAACGAGAAAAAACAAACAAACTACTAGGTCACCAAACAGAGGAGCACTCAGTGGAAGAGAACTGGACACACACAAAGGTATTTGCTAACCAGGAACTGTAAACCAGGAAAGGAAGCAACTTGTAAACTAGTACTTCATCTAAAGCTACCACATCGAATAGGAAAGACAGCACTTTACATCACTGTGTGTAGAGGGCAGACACACCAGGAATCTACTGAAGGGTTTCTACGGCTGAACAGACAATTTACTGGAGCTGCTAGAGGCTATTATCACACAGAGGGGTGAAGGAAGGACACACACACACACACACACACACACACACACACACACACACACAC
>CALSBZ010043701.1:589979-605731 GCA_943591055.1 Gobionotothen gibberifrons | reverse complement strand
GGAGTTGGGTCAATCTTTTGAGAATTGTTTTATAATATAGCTATAAAAAGAGGTAAAAACAGTTAGGCAAGTCTATTTATCTTCTCACTTAATTGACTCAAATAAATGCATGTGAGACTTGACCCAGACTTGGCCCAGACTTGAGTCAAAGCAGCATTTAATCACGCGGCAGATTAATGAGCATTATACCTTGTTACAGATGTGTTCAATTTTATTTGACACCTGAGGGACATTATAGATGTATCACACTGCTATTAATAATCTCATAGATGTTAGGGCAACACAGGCTCAAATTAATTCCCATGATGGGAATGGGAGACAATGTGTGTGTACTCACACTAAGTGTTTAAATGTGCCTTTCTGCACGCCCAGAACATGCGACTTCTGTGACTCGCTGCACGGATCAATTGACCCACACCCACACTTGACACACAATCATCCTTGTGATTCCATTGACAATTCCAATAAAGCGTAATCAAGTGAGACAGACACATCCTCAACAATGCTGACAAAATGAGAGAAAGGCAGTCTGACAGCCAGTTGTTGACCTTTAAAAAGTAATCCATCAGTCATTGTGAGCCCCTCAGGCGGAACGTACAATTATCTAGCTGCTGAAGTCTTTTTGCATTTCTCGACAAGGTCCATTTGTTCACATGTTGACAAAATAAAACCATTTTGATCAAACCCTTTAGAGTCTGACCAGCTTTAACTCAGAGTCAGGCCTGATGGGATAAGAGTCTAAATTAAAGGCAATGTGTAAATCAATTAAAACAGGATTAAAACCATTATTTAAAATAAATGTTTTCAACCAAAGGTCATATGCAACTGTAGCTATACATCCTAGAAACCACTGTGTGTGTGAACTTTGTACTGGCTTTCTAAGAACACAACTCTACTACCATACACTGTGCATCTAGTGAGTATATCTTGTGCTACACAAAGACCAAACAATTATAGAACAATCGCCTTTAGTTACGTGTTGATTGTGTTTCAAAGACATGAAAGGAAGGAGGAGGAGCCCCCTCCTACACGCAGAGAACTGAAGGCTTTTCTGATCTGACATCTGTCAGTACAGGCTGGCTTTTCTCCGTTTTATGTGACAGGAGGGATCTATTGTTTATTATTGCTTCTGAAGTGTCATGGGGAGAAGAAAATTAGGTTTTATTCCCAATATCAAAACTTTGATTGCACCATAAGAATTCTTCAGCACAATTGTGTTTGCAAACCAATAAAGCACGTCTGTTCTTAGAATAAATAAGAAAGTGATTGCCATAGAGGAAGCCCTTAAAACCCAAAGGCTCTTTATGAGTATGATAAACAACGCTGCAGAAAGATGGTTATGGATTTTTCCAACACAAATGTGGCCAGACATAACTCAAGCTAAATTAAAATGTTTTTGTTAACAAACGGCGCCGGAGTCTTGGAAAGTTGAGCCCAGAGTATTATTAATAGAGTCTAGGCTGCAGCGTTTCCTGAAATGGCACTTGACCCTGGGTTGAAATGATTTATCGACCTGAGAAACAAGAGAGAGATCCTACTGAACAACTTCAATGTAACCGCAGAAAAAGGGTTTATATTGAAATGATACATCCATTTGACAGTCTCTTAATTGCCAGACAGTGTTCACACATTCACTCAGTCACATTCAAAAAGATACAAATATATATTTAAATATAAAATCTATGATATCGTTTTTTTCCCTTATATTTAAGATGAAAGCCTCAGGTCCTCAAGAATCCGACTGACAACTTGGCAAACACACACAATGCCAAGCAGCATCGTGCCTTACCTCCGGAGTATTGAGTCTAATCTAAATGTTTATCTGTCAGGTTGTAGTTTTGATGACAAGCTTCTTGCCGGGTAAAAGACTATAAGGTTCACTGGTAATAAAACGATTTTTGACAGATGCACATTTGCATAATTCTTCTGTAGTCACTGCTCATTTTGTACAGCCCATTTACTGCATTATTTGGGCCCACCCCCATGTTGTGCTCTGTGGTAGCAAAAAGGAGAAGAGAAACAGTGAGAAACAACGGATGCTGGTACATTTGTTTAGTCTATTCTATTTTCATTCTGTTTCCCCAGCATCCTGTTTTCCATCCTCTGCTTAATTTGCTTCCCTGTTGTTATTTGTTGCACGATTAATTGTTCCACTATTTACTGTGACGACTGATGTTTAAACCAAGCTTTATGCACTTCCTATCTTTCTTGTGATGAGGCTAGTTCAATAGATAAAGTGACTCTGGAGTGAAATAACAGTTGGTCTGAGGAAGGGAAATGGCGACGTGGCAAGACTTTACTGAATCATTGATGACACAGACGGTGACTGAAATGAAAATACACAGAGGGGAATGCTGGGAGATGGAGTTGACTGGCTTGAAGAAGCATGCAGCTCACTCGGTTAAAAAGGGCAGAACCCACCTTCTCCGCTCCCCGGGCCGGCCTCTGTTATTATCTCCATTAGAGAATTTAGCCCAAATACTGCACACAAAACCCAGAATTAGTGCCGCGGAAAAGGTGGACAAAGAGAGGGACATGGGGCCAGACACAACCAGCCTGAACATCACTCCAAAACACCACACACATGCACACTCAACATGGCGCCAAATCAAAGAACATAACCAATTAAAAGAGACAGACTGAAAAGAAAAAAGACGACATGTACTGATGATGGCATTAACCTTGAAAGTGATCAGATGACTAATGCCATGCTTTGCTTAGCAACACATTCAACATCTACAGGCCCAAGTACTGAAGGAGCTGTGTGTAGCTCATACTTTGTTTTACACACACATCAGTGGATTAAAGCAAAAGTGCTGAATGGCCCGGATCAACAATACAAATGTAAATCTAGAGCAATGGCTGGAGTATTTCTTTAGTGTTTGAGTCTAGGTCAGGAATCTTGTATTGGAGCCAAAAACACAGAAGATAATCATGATACACAGTCAAATACTTCATTAGAAAACCTCAGATTGTCAAAGTTTCAACACTGTGTTAAAAAAGTGACCGCAAAAAAAGGGAATGAAACAACAATGAGCCACACAAGCAAGGGCAAGAGCGGAGAGGCAGCGGGTTAATAAACTCCATTCACTGAGGACAGGTCTCTCTGTGAACAACATTCACGGACATGAATATAACTATATGGAAACATTATTAGGTAAATGCATAAAGGGCTGAGCATCCTTCTTGTAGCAGTGAGGATGTGCAGATGCCACTCCAAGTCTTTTGATTCGAAATGTGTGCATCGCAGCAGTGCATCAGAAAGACTCCCAGCAGCCACACAGAGCGGGATGGCAAGGGACAGAAGGGGAGGCGTGGAAACACACACATGACATCAAGGTGTATCTTCTATCTTAATCCTATGCTGACAAACAGGGTGTAAGATAGGTATAGGTCACTCCAAGGATAAAGAGAAGCCTAAAACAGACTATCACACCAGACATAACATACCCGGGCTGTCAGGGTCATCTGAACGACAAAGACAAAACACATCATATTCAAAAGGAACAGAACGTTTCAATGGCAGCTATTCCACGTGGAGTGGAGCTATTGAGTTACCATGCTTTGCCTGTTTTTCCTCTCGGTTAAAGGGAGAATCCAGTCGAAACAGAACTCATATTAGCCTTTCAACTTTATAAGGTATCGTTAATATTCCCCAGTGCATTACGCTATCCCCAAGTGCATTGTAGGTCCCTGTAACTTCAGCAGAGCATGACAGATGTATCTGCATACTTTTCCTCCTCTCTTTAATGAATAGCAGAATGTGAGCATCAGCTGCAGCTCACGGCAATGTTGTGGATTTTACTCATGCGTAACTGCTGACAAATATTTACCAAATGATACCTGTGCATATGTTTATACCCAAGACCAAGACAGTCCATATATAATGTTAGTGTAAAGATAATAGAGAGGTAGGGGAATAAATAGGCAACTTAATGAGAAAACATTTCTGTAAGAACGAGGCAACAACAAATCTGTTTTTGAGTGGATTTTCTTGTTAAGAGAGAAAAACAGTTTAATTTATCCTCAATATTCTCCTATAAAATAGTGCCATGTCCGTTTGGCAATCGAGCAGGAAGAAAGTCAGGCTATAAAAACAGATCTACAAACCTGCTTGCTCCATTTCCTCCTCAATATCAATAGTGAAATATTCTTTTACCCAAAAATAAATGTAAAACAGAAATGAAAAACAAAAAAGGCAGAACAGGACATATCATTCATTAGTTAAAAAAGAGTGGTAATGAAAAAAAAAGAATACTGGTTGGACATATTATGCTGTTCTGTTTAGAGAAGTTTACAATAGTTATGAATGATTTATTTGCTATTCATGAGCAGTTAGGGATTATTCATTATTAGAATGGTATAGTATATGAAATGAGAGGAGTCAGATATGTGTATGTATTATTAATTAGTATGATAAAATAGCATCAAATGAATGCAAAAATAAAGCCACAAAATGAATAATTAAATTAGGTTGAAAAACACAAATGCTGATGATAATGATACTAAGTCTACTCTCCCTACAGCACCTGTGTTTCCCTTACAAAACATTCTATAATATTCTAACCAACCTCAAAGCAAACTGAAAAAGTGCTTCGGACAGGTTGACAGGAATAACCCATTGCATGAGGAAGGTGTAAAGTGGTCAGATGGTGCTGTCCTACCTTTGAGACTGGGGAAAGGGGTTTTCTCCCTCGCTGCCTTGTTCGGAAGAGCAAGATTGGACAGACTGAAACTGGTGCCGTGGTTCTTGTAAAGATTGCCTGTAGAGGGAGAGATAGTGACAGGTTCAGAAGGACGAAATACAATTCTAATAATTATGCAGAACAAAAGGTTGTATATAAAAGTTATTCACTATTCACATTAATGTTGGAAAAATCTCATCAAAACAGTGATTAAACATCGTTTACTTACAAGAGGCTTAAAATAACTAGTTGTTAATTCGCCTATAGTAAATATAGAAGTCTTCTTGTAAAACAAAAGTTCTGAACTTAACACACTAACATTTAAGTTGATATGAACGTTGATTAGCATGCAGTTGCCTTAATACACGGGTCACTTCATGTACAAAAGTGCAACATTCACAGTCCTTTTAGCCATTTTGGATCTTTACCAACTACAGAGGGAAGAGCTGGCCCTTTGTTAAGTGCTACATCTCCCATTTAAACCAGCCATATGCTAACTCTGCAAACTAAAACTGTTTAAGTCTGGACGACCAAAACCAGAGTTTAGAGACGCTAGAAATCTCTACAGAGCCAAGTGGACCAGCAAAGTTGTCTGACCCCTCTTACAAAACACATATCACTTGAATTAGTTGGTTTTTGTTTGCCTGCAATTACGATTATGGCTTGCAACGATTACGAAAACAACGTAATCGAAATAAAACGATTATTTTTTTATTATTATTATTACTTTTTCTAATTAATACATTTTTTTTTCATTGGTTTTTCAATTGAATTACACTTAAAGTTCAGGGTAATCAACTGTTAAAAACATACTGTTCACATTTTTTTTCTTCAATAAATTCATGTTTTCAAAGTAAATGGATAATCGTTTTTAATAATCGTGATATCAATTATTGACCCAAATAATCGAGATTATGATTTTTGCCATAATCGGGCAGCCCTAATATACAGTATAGTGTTTATTGCAATTGCCCTTATCATTTATTAACATCATGTTTGCTCTCATGAAAGTAGGCAACTACAGTATACCCACCATACACATTTTAATGTAAATTATACATTTGTGAGGGGGCGTGTTGAAGCTGAATGTTTTAATCTTAATAATAATAATAATAATACATTTGATTTATAAAGCACCTTTCATTGCTCACAGCAATCCCAAGGTGCTTACAGGAGGCATAATAAAAACAAACAAAATAAACAAAGTTTAATCAAAAGCTTTTTTTTAAAAGAAAGGTTTTTAAGCCTTTCTTGAAGGTGTCAGTGGTCTGTGGCACCCTAATCTTGAAGAAAAGGTGGACTGGGTCTGACAGGTGCTAATAGTTTTGGTGATCCAATTCATAATCACCCATAGAAACCAGCCCACTTTTCAAGTTTTACAATCTGAATAGAAACCTAATACATTTTCAATATTCTTACTAGCAAAGGACATGAGTCCTCCAAAACCGTCAGTGCTGCTGTTGGAAATGGTGGAGTTTGGTGAGCTGTTGTCTCCCTCTCCATCAGACTCTCCAGGGAGCCTCAGGCTGCTGGGACGTAAAGGACGCTGTATCCTGAAGAAATGATCACAAGACGTTAACATGCGTCATAGACCCAGGAACAAAACCGCACACTATGGGAAACTCAAGCACTCACACCATACCACAACATCACACCACCACAGATTCAAGACCACCATGAATGGAAGTGAGTAATTTGACATGCTGGGTTTTGATTGAAACATTGCATGGTCGGTCAAAGAGCCCATTTGAATGATGATGATGCTTTCATTCAAGTGATGAACAAGTTTAACACACTTGTTGCCATTGAGGTTCTGGTTGAATCGGGGGGTGTATGACTCCACTTGCTCTTCTGCATCAGGGTCATCCTCTGAGGGGAAGCCATACTGAGGCTCAAAGTACGGGTTGTCATACTCCTGCTTTTTGTTGGTTGGGTCTGCCAGGCCAGCGTCAGCCGGAGGCCTGAGGAGAGGCTGACTGACCAATCCGGAGGCAGGGTTCTGCAGAGCGCCACCTGCTGGTACTTCAATTGTAGGGATTTCCCCCGGCTCCTGGAGAAAGTAGTACAGGATTAATGGGAAATATTATTATTACTCCTATCCCTTATTTCAATACAGATAAGGTCAATTCTACATTACTTTAGTTTCGCCATATATGTGTCTCCCTCCCCAAACACCCCACCAACAAACAAAAAAATATGCTAAAGAAAAGGAGAAAAAAATGCACAATAAAGTCATAAAGTGTTTTTTTTTTTCTTCTATTGATATCACAATCATTGTTATCGTGATTTATTTTGGCCACAATAATTGTTTATTGAAATCCTTATTTGTGACAGCCCTTGTACTCTCTTTTTAAAAGTGGTATTTACAAACTTAGTTTACACTGAATAACTCACCTGGTTGACTCCCTGGATGACCGTGCTGGGACTTGAGCTTGCAGTTGTGCTGGAGCTGGAGCGAAGAGGTTGTCCATCAGAGGCTTCTGCAGGCCCGTCCCCACTGGATGGACCCTCCGAGCCTTCCCTGAAGTCATGGAAGTCCTGAAACTCCACCTCGCTAGCGTCTCCCAGTGCAGCATGGGTAGGTGGGTCCAAGCCTAAGACATCAAGGTCCAATATTACAAGGGTGGTAAATGGTGTGAAATGCTCACAATGTAAGTGATATTGAAACAACTACTCACTTGGTGTGTCTCCCTGGATGTCACCTTGGATCATCTCACTCACAAGGTCTCCGAGTGAAGAGTAGGAAGAGCTGGAGTCATCGTAAGCCTCGCTGTCACTGCCACTGCAACAGATTCAAAGTAAAACCAAGAACTTAAACCTCTTACAGTAAATAATATGATCAACTTAATTAAGCAGATGTAATTGTTGTGGGATTTTAAAGTATATATATAATTGTAGTTACCTAGATGAATGTCTTACCTGTCTGTGGGATCTGACTCGTTGCCCTCATCCTCCAAGGGGCCGGCCATAGCTTCAACCAGCTGAGAGCTTCCGTCGTACACTCGGTAGAGTACAGGCTGCAGCTGGTGAGCGTACCACTTGGGCTTGTCCCCGATTAAGGAGGGGTCGAACACATCTGAAACAAAGTGTGCAGAGCATGATATTAACAAAACGAACTTTAAGGCATATCAGATGAGACACAGGCCATCGTCTTTAGTGAGCCTTACTGTTGTGTATCCTCTGAAATGCGACGTTGGTAGGATTGAGAGCCCACTCTCCGTAGTACTCCACAGCCTGGGTGTGAGAAAGTTTTTCTGCAAAGAGAGAGCGGCGAGGCCGAGATGCCAGAAAAGAAGTGGCCTGAAAAGCCACCACAGGCCGGGGGAAGAGGCGCAGTGTGCGGGTGTGCATCTGGAACCCCTGGAGAACATTTGGGGAGTTGAAGAACCGTACCATGGCAACCCTGTGAAAGAAACAAGTTCTGTCAGCTAAAAATGTATTTTCATTCGTCAATAAAATATGTCTAAAAATAAATTGCATAATATGTGTTTATTGAAGTTTAGTGAATATTTTACCAGATTAGAGTTCTTAGTATTGTTGTTGTTGTTGTTGTTGTTGTTCAGATAATATAATTACAGCTGATAATTATTTCAGATTTCTAATCCAAAATATCTATATATAATTCAAATTGAGCAGTTTGTAAGATAAATACTATTGTTTTTCATATCCGTATGTGGGACAACAAACTTGTTGTTTTCAGCTCTGCAATTCCATCTTGGTGAATCTTTACATCTAATTGTTTATTATATATTGTCCCTTTTTAGAGTTCTTCCCACTTTGAATGGACAAAAGAAACATGTCAAATGAACAATAGGAATAGACAGTCATGTCTTGCCTGGTTGCCACATCCACAGAATCAACGTCATTGCCGTAAATGAGGGGGTTGAACTCTGTGGAGGAAGGCGAGGCTTTGTCTCGTCCGGGGGGGAGCAGGGGCATCTCATGAACTTCCTGAAACTTCTCCAGGTTCAGAATGGGCTGGGTGTTTAAACTCATGCTGGCCAAGGCCTAGAAGAGGTCAAAGTGACACAAGTTATAAACATGGCAGTGGATTTGAATACATAAACAGAGCGCTGTTATGGACCACTCCCACTATTGGCATCAACATTTAGTTACTCATAATGATTTCCGCAATTAAAAGGAATACTTCACCCACAAAATGACCATTTGTATATCAATTACTCAACCTAAAGCAGGGGTGTCAAACTCAATTTCATCTCGGGCCACATCAGCATTATGGTTGCACTCAAAGGGCCGGTTGTAACTTTAAGAATATATAAATACATATATAGATATTTAATATGTATAAAATAATGTATTATATGACATTATTGCCTCTGCATTGGATTATTATCGGATAGGGTAATAACTTCATAATTAACTACGTCTGAAAGCAGAAGTCTGGGGCAAATAATTGCAAGTCTCTTCAGTGCGCATGTCCCAAAATGATTTAAAAAGAAAAGCCAAATTCAGAAAAAAAAGAACATTTTGAAATAAAAAAAGTAACATTTTGAGAAAAGAAAGTCAAATTCAGAGAAAAAAGTCTAATTTGAGATGCATTGTGGGACATGTAGTTTATGGGCAATGTGCTTCTGTAAAGCGGCCTGTAACCGTATAATAAACATATTATATTCTTTGCAGGCTCTTGTGGGGCCGCATGAAGTGAAGTCGCGGGCCGGATTTGGCCCCCGGGCCTTGAGTTTGACACCCCTGACCTAAAAGGAACCTTGGCGATGGACAAAAAATCTAAAAACTAAAGAAAATTCTTGATGAATTTAAGTTAATTAAGTTTTACCGCCTTAATATATCAACACATCCATTTAGAAGCTCTCAACCAACTCGTGCGTATAATCCAAGTCTAATTTATTGTCTTATACTCACTCTTTCCAAACACATGCAGTTTTTTTTTAAATAGCAAAGTTTTAGCGAAAAATGTATGTGTTTGGGAAGAAGTGAGTAATGACAGAATAAAGGAAACTTGGAATATAGGGCACGTGTATGAGAGTTTGAACCTGATGTTTACATTTAATTTGCGTCGAGAAAGGCATGCGAGAAAAACAGTTTCCTTTACGAATTCAAGGTAATTGGGTGAGTAATTGATGTGAAAATGATTATCTTGGGGGTAAATAATTCCTATCTGGGACATTTATAAATATGAACCATCTCTTTTGAGGGAAAACAATTAGACTGCAAGAATTGGATAAGAATTGGGACCGGAGGGAATAGATGTGTGCATGTTGATGCCTATGGTGGGCGCGTCACTTTGCAGAGAAGGGGAACAAGGGAAGTCAGTTACTATGCATGGTTTGTTTTGAGGGAACTGCTGCAGACTCAAGTGTCAATGTTTAGCTTAGCATAATGAAACATTTAGTTGCTGGGTCTGGATGAATGTTAACTTTTGTGATTAGCTTCATCATATCTTGCTTTGGTTTACGAAAACACTCACTGATAGCCAAGATAGATGCACGCACATTCAGTCATGCTCAAGCCAGAGCTAAGCAGTGTATCAAAAAAACCGCTCCGCAGCATTCTGTGACTCTGTTGTTAATGCATTTTAGTCAGGTCTTGAAAGAGTAGGAGACAAGTAGTAGTGACAAGCAAAAATAATGTGAGAGAGAAGATAATCCGTGCAGGGGCATTACACATTCCACAGGAGGAGAAATGAGTAACCTTATTTTCAGAGGAGAAGATCTGCTTTTGGGTGATCACGGTCAACCTAACCAGACACTGGGAAGGGGATAAAGAGATGCGAGGAGAATCACATGAAGGCCTGGGATGGAAACTTTGTGAGCGACACTGGAACAGCACATGACGGGAGGAGGGCCACAACGTCATCGTGACCCTTTCCTTTTCTTTGTCTCCTTTCAACAGTGCTTCTCTATTCGTCTGCTTTTTGCTGACAGTCATTTAGTTTATTGTTGTGCCCAAACAAAGGGTAATCAAATAGATGGTGAATGATAAGCTGATTGCATTTTTGACATCAATGTTTAAATTTGTAATTGACTGAAGGAAGGAGTTAAGAAAAGATACATTTGTGTTTGATTTGAGAAAGGGATGGATAGCCAGAAAAGAGAGAGAGCGAGAGCGAAGGGAGAGACATTTTGAGAGGAGAGAAAGAGGAATAGGATGATGATGATTTTTTATGATCAACATGAAAGACGGTGAGAAACACAGACAAGCAAAAATGTGACCAAAAACCAGACTCCACCCTATAAAAACAGCCACTAAAAAGACACATGGAGACCATCCATGGTGACCGACTGGGATACACCAACGGTTACAATGGAGTGGTGATGACTGATACAAAAACATAGAGAAAATACTTGCACATTAAAGAACCTGAAGCCAAATTAAAGCCTAAGTAGTATTGTCTAACTGCTCAAAAATAAAATATTGGGTCAGCTGAAATGACACAACTGCCATTTTTGTGCAAGAAAATAAATCAGTCACTTTAAAAAAGGACACATTTATTTTTCTAATCCCATTCTAGGTGCAAGTATTTTCAATGACTCTCACATCAGCAGCCTTCTGCTTTGGCATCACAGTCTACAGATAATCAGTAAAAACCGTCTTCAGTGACATTTGCTCCATTCACAGATACCAATATTGTGTTTGTTTCCAAATATACAACTGCTAAACTGAGGCTTTGCACACTCCTACACACCAGCCTCTCAGTCACACACCCGCACACATGGGAAAGAGCTGCTAATCACACACACTGCGTATGAACCGGCTCTGATTCAAGGAAAATAAACAAAATGTGTGCATGCAAAGGTTTTGACCAAAAAAGAAAACATATGACGAAAAGGTCTGTGGTGGTTGTTATTTACTAAAAACGTAAAGTTGGATTTATGGTAAAAAAAAAAAAAAAGTTGTTGTTGAATGATTTCCTTTAAAAACATGTGAAATATGATTTGAAAAATGTCATTAATTGTTATTATATGTGAGCCTTACTGTGAACCACTTGTTCTTGTTTAACATAACTGGTAAACTTGAAGGCATTCTTTTAGAAGGGTTTTTGTGCGATTGCTCAAAGCGTGGAATTACTAAACAGTGAGGTGTCGCATGAATCAGAACCAGGTTCTGGAGTTATATTGGAGAATCGGGTTAGAGGGGACAAGTTAGTTACTACCAGCGTAACTAAAGGATTTACAAGGGTAGCAGGGTCCTAGTATTTGATTTTACCTCCAAGAGCTAGAGCATGCAAAGAGAACAGGAAGAAAAGATAAAAACCATTTGTTTGTGTTAGTGCACTACAAAACCAATTTCCAAGGCTCTCACACTCATCTACAATACATACAACTGTGTTGAGGAAGGGAGCCCCTAATCTTCACACTGCTGAAAGAGAAGTTTCACATTTACATAAGAAGTGCAAACAGCTAACAGTCACAGGAGCAAACATGAAAGCTCCAGAGCAGCCCCTTGGTTCATGACTGCTCCATGTGCCAGCAGGAGCTTTGGGCTGAGGCCCAGATGCTACAGCACAGCAGATTCTAAACATGTTATATAGATACACATTTAGGAGGGATCACGCAAATCACACAGTACTTGTTTGAGATGTTTCTTGAGCTCGAGTGCCTCAGGCTCTGGAAGAGGTGGTAGGATCTCTGCATTGGTAGGTGCTATAACCTGTAGACAAGGAAACACCAACATTAATTAAAAAATAAAACAATAACTTTAGAGTTGTATGCCTCTGACAAACAGCCGACAGTGAGGCTTACATCTAAAATGTCATCACTTTTTATTTTATTCGAGATTTGTGTAGTGTAACAATTAGCATATACATTTTCAAGGCCAAGTACATGTTTTGTGAATCGTCAAATCAGTTCTTCCTCGATTCCCCTTTCAAGCCAAATTTGAAGAAATTCCTTCAAGGCGTTCGAGAGGGATCGCATTCATAAGAAGGACATCCCGGAGGCATAAAGGTTGTTAACCAATAGATCTCTCTGTCATCTAAATCTGGACATCAAAACAGACTAAACAAGACCAGAAGGACGAGCATTGAGTTCATGTTCTGACCTTGCTGCTGTCAAGGTCCACAAGCCAAAGGTCGTCTGGCATTTTGAAATCAGCTTTGTAGAGGAAGAAGCTGGCGGGTACTCCTATAATGTAGGGAGTGGGGGCAAGAAGGAGCTGTGGGGAGGAGAACACACACCGGTCAGTCACAACACGATGTTAACACAATGGATCACATTTCAATTGAAAACTTTGATCACCCATTTCTTTGAATGTATCTGTGAGGAATGATAAGTGTTACCTGCTCAGCAGAGGCCATGCATGTTGGCAGTAAGGGGATGACGGGGAACATGTACTCCAGAGGGTAGATCATGGCAACGAAGGCCATGACGCTCATTGACAAAGCATTGTAATCTCTAGATTGAAGAATGACCTGAGGGTAAACAAGAGACAGGAAGCACTTGATGGGTAGATGTTCATACTGTTGTACCAGCTAGTTGACTTCTTCTGCTGGTCTATCACAGAGATATTTGTCCAATGTCTCCATATTTCCTTTTTTGTCCATAATAGAAAGCTGTGGGATCCTGAATTTGCCTTGGATTCAGTACAGCAATATTAAAAACTGAGCTTGATACAACAAATGTATTTGGCAGCACAAAGTGCCTAAAAGGAAGTCACTCTGAAAGCTTCCAGGCAGCACTTAGTTCAGCCTGACTGGATTTAATGACGTATTGAATTCATCTTCACATGGAAACTAAATGGATGAATACAAGATGGCAGCCTTTTATACAGGTATGGGGAAAATACAAACTGCTTTTTGGATGGGAAACATCTATTAAGGTAGGTGCCCCAGATAAATGCTAGTTTTAGAGTATTTGTCCAGCATTTATCAAGCAGTATGTTTGTTCAGCGGTGTGACTGAAGCTGTGAAGCTTAGCTTTTCTTTGGGTAATTGCAAATGAGCCTGTGTATCAAAGTCACGGTAAGACAATAGCAACAACAGAACACTACACCATCGCCAGCCAAACAACGATTTGATTTACATCCCCAGTGTTTCCCCTACCATTGTCTTGGCTGCGCCCCTCCAACGGAGCCCCCCCCCCTGAAATTCAAATAATAATTATATAAAAAATGTTTTTATATATATATATATAGCACCAAATTGCAAATAATCTATAACTACTGTCACTTTTCACATTAAACATGTGCTCTTTTATTAAATAAACTAAACGCTTACATTTTAAGTTGAGTTTAGTGTTTTTGACCCTAAGAAACACTGAT
This sequence comes from Gobionotothen gibberifrons, assembly GCA_943591055.1. NCBI lineage: Eukaryota > Metazoa > Chordata > Actinopteri > Perciformes > Nototheniidae > Gobionotothen > Gobionotothen gibberifrons. The sequence goes on along the minus strand of CALSBZ010043701.1, from coordinate 591,809 downwards.
GCATTAATCAATAACAATAATCCACAGCTCCTCTCTCTGCTCCAGAGGATTTAAAAAACATATATCCCAATGCCCCCCCCCCCCTGCTCAGGCAGCACCCCCCCAAAGCAGTAAACCTAGGGGAAACACTGCTACTAATGCTTCTAGTGTTAAACATAGGAGAGACAGAGATGAGAAGTCTTTCATTTTAGTCATAGTGTCCGCAGGCTTCTCTTTGCCATCATGATTTCTCCACTCCCCATGAAATGGTTACAGCGGGGGGGGACTGTACGGAACCCAGGACATGTCGGATGAAGGTCACTCTGGGCATCATTCCTCAGGATGTCTTTAAAAATGTATTTTATCCAGGCGGGGGCATGCAGCTGCACTGAAGTATCCCCTGACCGATCAAATCACACTATATATAGCTTGGCCACTCTTTTCTCCCTGAAAAAATCAGTTCAGTCTTTAAATAAAATCCCACTGGTGAAGACAACCACACATCTCCTCCTGGTGTTATATAAAGGGGAACAAAGAGGCGGGCTAAAGTGATGAATGATAAAAGCAGTTTGAACTCACTGCTGTGCCGTCCTTACCTTGTGCTCCAGCAGCACACAGCTGAGGACCTGGAGACAGGCGTCCACACCCAGCAGCTCTAAGGGCAGGTGCAGGGGGAAGTCCACCATGGAGAAGCGGGAGTTGTCAGGCAGGGCAAATGTGAGCGGCCGTTTGAGTGCATGGGGCAGGACTTCCACGTCCACGCGCCTCTGACCTGCCACTGGTACCGGGGAACGAAGCAACCGGTACACCCAGGACTCGATCTCCCGCAGGTCGGCCAGCAGCTGGCTGCCTTTCTCCTCCACCGACAGCGCCCCCGTGAACACGCGCCACATCGTGTCCCTGGGAAGGTCATAAACAGAGAGTATTATTCAGAATTCTTTTGCAACTTTTTATTATTTCATTACAGATTATTCTCGTTCATTTTCATGAAATTGAAAAATCAACGTCAAGTTTCTTAAATCCAATATAATATCTTTACATTGTTTGGTTTTCTCTTATCAGTCCAATGCAATGACGTTCATGCAATTTGAAGACATCATGTCATGGGACAATGGGATGGTTTTTCAAAGGTTTGTTTTTTCTGATCACTTTCTATCTTAAACATGAGATATAACATTTGTAATGAAATAAAACAGAGAGAGGAAATAGATCATCAAATCTGAGAACTCATTAAATATCTGTCATGATGGTTTGATAGACCTAAAGCATAAAAGATGTCAAAGTCATTTCAGCACTAGCTCAAGTGACACTGCTATGTCATTGCAAATGCTACTCTTAAAACTAAACACAACTGATTGCTTCTCATGGGCCAAGCTACTTTAAGTGTCAACAGTTATGATGAGTAACCCCACTGCATATAACAGCATGATTACACACCAAGACGCATCCAGTGACTCTTAAACTTCTAGGTTTGATGACGTCCTTGGGACCTTGTCGTACCCATCCCAATCTCTACAGTCAAATGAAGGAACAATGATGACAAATATGTTCTTAAACAACTGTTGCTAGCTGCTTGATGCTACAAATCATTCATTTGAGGATTTAAAACAAATTAAATTAAATAATTTGCTCATTATATTGGTGTTAACAGTTACCGTCAGCAAACCAAAATAAATCACTAATATAATTACCAAATGAGATTGAAAAAAAAAGAAGCTTCTAAGCAATTGCCGCAATATTGATGTGCAAACCCTCCACTCTCCACACACATGGTGTCATTAAACCCTCTCTGGAGTGTATACTCTGTGTGTGTGTGTGTGTGTGTGTGTGTGTGTGTGTGTGTGTGTGTGT
>CALSBZ010043701.1:540345-589969 GCA_943591055.1 Gobionotothen gibberifrons | reverse complement strand
GTGTGTGTGTGTGTGTGTGTGTGTGTGTGTGTGTGTGTGTGTGTGTGATAATCATTAGTCCTTTGGAGCCCTCCCACTAACTGCAGCTGCTACCCAAAGGCAGCCAGAGACCTCAATCTGTCAGAGCACCACAGCACCAAGCGCTCGCAGCTATCAGGCAGCGGCTCTCCTCCTTCTCCGTCAGTGCCACACCACTTTTCAACCCACCGTGTCGGGGGAAAAAACATTATGAGGTTGGGTGAGCCTTTGGCTAAACGGTTATTCTCCAGGCTTTCAGGGAAACCAGTGATCTATATTAATTATATGAGGAGCCGCTACAGCATTTTACCAGGGGGAAAGGTCTAGATGTGAGATTAACTGTGCATTACACATTCCTACAATCCTTTGTAGTGATGAGGGGGAAAACTGCACTTAATTATACATATATATATACAGTTATAAATAAAGGAATGTAACGGAAATATTAGAGCTGCCCCATTTAGTTGATCAACCAAAAAAAAAATCACCCAATATTTGTAAAATCTAATAATCATTTAAGTAATTTTCACATGAAAACATTTGTCTTTTTAGGCTGTATGTAAATGTACTTCTTTGTTTACGGTCTGACAGCATATTTAATTGAACATATTTTTAAACATTCAAATGGCATTAAAAGATCTCCTCTTCCATTTTGAGAAACTATAACGGATTTTCTGGCATTTTATAAACAAAAACCTTAATAGAAAAAACCATGGCAGATAATCGGCAGATGAATCGATAATGAACAGAAATTGTTAGTAGCAGCCCTAGAAAACATGTTCACCACGGGGGTCCGACAATCATAGAATCATGCTGGGCCTAAGCCGGTGTGAAGCGACAGCCCAATTAACACTTTGCTTCTTCAAAATTGCAATCCATTATGCGTCACCCATGGCAACAGAATAACCTAAAGCGCACTGCAAAGAAATTGCCACATCCAAACATGTAACACAGAGTTAAATACAGTGTAGAGCTCTGGGTGTTTACTGCACATTCAACTAAATATAAATCAATCAACCCTGGTGGAGAAAATCAACATAGATTAAGTTCAACAGCTAAAGTCTAACTTTGCTATTTCTTCCTATGGTGTTTCAGAAGGAATACCAATAAGCTCCTGGAGAAGAGTTTGACCTTCAGCCTTGCCTCAGTGGCAAACCAAAACGCATCTCAACCATCAATAGAAATGACCTCACTGAACTACTCGAAAAGAAAACATTTGATATCCTATATTATTCTCTAAAAAAACGTTCTTTGTAACTCAGCTTAACATATATCACACACTTGGTGAAATCATATCTGCTGCAAAACAAACCCTTTCCAACGCACTGTGGTTTTGTTGCTATTATTTATCATTGAGGTGGGTTGAGATAGCATAAAGCGCAATGTGACACAAGCTGCAGATGGCCTGCAAAACTGCATGGAGCCACAGACAAAGGCTCTCAGAATATTCCTGCAACACAAATAAACAAACACACAACAGGTGGAACATGGGAGAAACAGATGGAGGGGACTGGCAACAATATCAGCAGGAACACTCTAAGAGCAACAAAACTTTGCTAGTTCAGTGTTTCCCATACATTGATTTAATTGTGGCGGGCCACCACAATTAAATATCGTCCGCCACAAATGGATCTCATAAAAAAATATTTTTTTTAAATCCTTTTTCTTTTTTTTGGTGGTCTAATGGATAGTGAGGTGGGTTGATGATCGGAAGGTTGCGAGTTCAAATCCTGCCTGGAACACCACTACTAGTGTGCCCTTGAGTAAGGCACTTAGCCCTCGGTTACTCCAGGGAGAATGTCCCTGTAATTGGTCATTGTACGTCGCTTTGGAATAAGGCGTCTGCTAAATGCCTACATTGTAAATTATATTTACTGTAGAACGTTGTCTACAGTAGCCATGAACTCGCATATATTATCTTATTTGAGGGGGGGGGTGGATAAGTGGACCACCCGAATAGGTTAAGGGGCCTTTGGCTTTTCTTGCCGGCGGGGGGGGGGGGGGGGGAATCAAATTCTGTGGGAAACACTGTAGTTATTGTAAAAAAAATGTTAGCCTTCTTGAGGAAAAAAATGATTTTAAGCAACTGTGCCAACCCTGTGTTGTGTGGTTCATAGTTTGCATGCAATATCAGTATGACTGCAATTATGTTAATCAACAGCTTACAGATGATGAAGGTTAACAAGCATGAGCTGTATTTACCTAATCATCAGTTTTTAAGCAGAGCCATTCATTCTTTTTTTAAAGGTTTCATAGGTGTGCATGTACACATTTATCAGGGGACGGCTTCTTTATGACTTCACAGCCTCATCCCAATCGAGGCTGTGAAGCCCACAGTTAAATAAACATAGCAAACATGTCAGTCATAACAATTCATGGTCGAAAAGTAAAGGCCATGGTTTCATTCAATCAAAGGTTTTATGCCCTTGGCCATATGAACGTACTCAGGGCGATCCGCCTGGTGAGTCCTTATGATCAAAGGCCTGAGGGTGGCTCAACAAAAAAGGTCATGGACTGTCAAAAGCAATAAGCATCAACTGGCAAGCATGAATATAATCCGTATTTAACTGACTTCTAGTGAATGAAATCATAGTTAAAAGCAGCTAAAGAAGAACCCCCTTAAGAAACCAAGATAAAACAGTTCATGTATGTTTTGATGTGGACCATGATGAAATGGTAAGCAACAAGAAAGAGCTGCCAGTCTCACCTCTGGGTGGTGCGAGGGAGCCCAGCTCGTTGGGTGAGCCTCTGACTGCAGCAGTCCACCAGCCTCTTGAGAATATAAAGGCACTCCCTGAAGGTGGAGAAGAAGGGGTAGTGGCTGAGTATGCACAGTGAGGTCAGCGTGCTGTTGCGGTTCCTGGCGGCCATCTTAGCAGCGCTGCGCCTGTGCTGCGGGGACTTGCCGGCATTTGTCTCGGCACCTGGCTTTCCGCTCTCTTCCCCGGAAGTAGCTGCCGACTCAGCGTTGTTAGGTGGCGATAACACCGAGGATGGTGGGCCTCCACTGCTGGCATCCGACCCATCACTAGCGGTCTCTGCTGCCTGTGAGGACGTCTCCGCATGGCCACCTTTGTCCCCACGGGCGCGATGATGCCCTCGCTGAAAGGAGCGGTAGAAGTTGACGCAGATTCCGTAACGAGTGGTTCCCGAGTCCTTGTCTGTCAGCGTGAAAACAAAGGACGAGTCGTCGCGAAGGCTAACCCTGCGCTGGCGTATGCTCAGGCAGCCTTCTGGTTGGCAGAAAAACACCACATCTGGTGGGAGTGGGAAGTCATGGTGGTCCTCCAGCGGGTAGCGGCGGAGGAGCTGAGGGGTCTGGGCCACACTGTCACTACTTGGTTGCCTGGAGGAGAGAAGGACAATATTTGCTTTGTATTAAAAGAAGCTGTTGTGTTGCGCCCATCCTGAGTCATATGTAGTTGTATGATCATAATAATAATAATAATAATTCATTTTATTTATATAGCGCTTTTCACAACTCAAAGACGCTTTACAGTGTGAGGGAGGGTAGACAAACAAGGACAGGCAAACAAGTAAGTATAGTAGAATCATGTTTTCCGTACTCATATCTGATGTATCTGTAAATCCAATATCCCTTCAAACACAGTTTTGAATTTGATTTGAAATGGTTATTATGTGAGGGGAGAAGACCTTGACCTCTTGATTGCAATGACTAACAAACCGTGACAGTAGTTGGTAGCTTATAAAAGCAAATGTATAACTATGTTTAGCTGCTAAATTCCAAGAAATGTAAAGTCACTACTAAAAACCATCCCAACCACAACTAAGCATTCATCATTTCTTAAACGATTCAGTAGAGATCCTCGGAGCGTGACTCCAAAAACAGCAGCAGACTTGACAATCCTCTAATTCCACGGTGTTCATGTGAATCGTCCTTTCCCCCTATGGCTAAGTGCTTGAAACAATGTGCTACTATCCTTCTTTATGCATGCCACATCTACGCTGCTGCTTACAATCCAAAGCAACATCTTTGAAGTTTCAATCAAGTCCACTCTTAAAATAAACAAATGACAAAACTGTGTTGAGATCAACAAACCAATACGAGAGGAATAGAGGGATAATGTTGAAGAGTGTGGTCGAATAAGAAGAGGATTTGACTACCAGGAAGTCCAGTTTGTCTTCTTATCATATGCCAAGACACCACGGTTTGTCATTTCCTGTGAGGCGGCGTTTTACGACTCTGGAAACTGAGGCAACTCAAATGTTCTCTTGACATTTGTAAAGTAAACAGGTAACTAGCACAATGCCAAGGTTCACGCTAAAGCTAGCTGTAGGTGCTAGGTGAGCTAACTCACACATACAGCGTTTGTGTGATGATGTTGCCTTGTGCACATTTCTGTGTGATCAATCTGGGTTTATCTGCTGGAATCTCTGCAACAACATCCCCTTGAGCAGCAAAATCATTCAAAATGATCGAGTCATGATGACATCAATATCCCTAACACACAAAATCTATTTATGTATATGCTTGAGATCAAATGTAATCGATGTTAAATCAGTCCAATACTTTATATTTCCTCAACTACTATGCCTAAACAGTCGTTTTCAAAACAGTGTTTACACACTCCCTATGATGACCCGTTTACTCCTTTAAACTAAAAGTACGATATCACTTCAGGTTAAGTTCTTACCTTGCTCCGACCACCACCAGGTAGTCGAGGAGGCGAGGGCATGGTTTCTTTTTCTCCATCTTTGATTGACAACGTCCCTTACGTTATGGCATCCAGGGTTTATGGTCCTTCTCACAACTGGGAGAGATCCGGTGTAAAGTCCAAACACAGCTCTTTGATTATCATAGTCATGGTTCAAAAATAATGAAAACCTGCAACACAAGAAAAGGAGGAAAACTATTTTAATTTAGGTCATGTGCTTTTATGGACATAATTGAATAAACACTGGAATTTCAACAGATGAGAAACCTTGAGGATGCATTATGTAGACATCTGCTCCACCAGCAGAACTGCATGACACCGACCAGTCACATGATTTTTCAGAGCTGTATAATTGGGCCAAATATGGCATCATGATTTATGGCCTTCAAAATGTCAAGGTGCAAGCTATTATTCTATTCTATTCGCAGCGGTGTCCCCTCTTCCTGTATCCGTCTCATCTAGTGCTTCAGTCAGTGCTAACTATTTAATACAGACAGTCTCTCAAAGCCACATGACAAGTTGGTTTGTGTGCATACAAGCATGTTTAGAGAGGCATCTCCTAATCTTTTATAGGTCTACGAGATAGGAGTTTTATTGGTTGGGTAAACACGAGAGCAGACAGAGAGCAATGTTGTGTTGTCCTCAAAACACCCATCCGGGGATCTGTTTTATTTCACTATTTACCATCGACACTAAACTGTGTTTTGGAGAAGACTGAAAGTGAAGAAAAAACACCCAAACACATTAGTTGGACTGCTCATCACAAAAGCACTTGAACATGACAGAAATAAAATATTGTAAGATGTTTTTCTTCTTCTTAAGAGCATTGTACCTCGCAAATGTCATTTCAATGTCACATCCATGAAAAATGAAAGACATTAACAATGTTGACGTTTTTACCATCTCTACAGAGAGAGTAGATGGCATACAATGACACGCTGGGCGCTGGCGGAGCACAAAAGATGACAGACATGACAGCCAAATTAAAAAAACATCCTTCTAAACAGAGAGGATTAAAAATGCATTCCTCTAAAACTTTGATAGTGTTGCGAGACGACGTTGAGCGCTGATTTTTCTGTTATGACTTGCACGGATATGTTGATCATTATTTCAGACCCCATTGTGTCAAGTTTGTGAATCGTTTGAATTTGTCAGAAAACTCAGTTTGTAGCCTCCCAAATATGGAGCAGTGTTTCCCCTACCATTGTCTTGGAGGTGCGCTGCGCCCCGCCAACGGAGCCCCGCCAACGGAGCCCCGCCAACGGAGCCCCGCCAACGGAGCCCCGCCAACGGAGCCCCGCCAACGGAGCCCCCCTGAATTTCAAGGTGTTTAAAAAAATTAAAAAAAGAATCATAATTTTTTTTTATAATTTTTTTTTTTTTTTATATATATCTATATATAGCACCAAATTGCAACTAATCTATATCTACTGTCACTTTTCACATTGAACATGTGCTCTTTATTAAATGTCTTTTATTAAATAAACTAAACGCTTTCATTTTAAGTTGTGAGTTTAGTGTTTTTGACCCTAAGAAACACTGATGCATTAATCAATAACAATAATTCACAGCTCCTCTCTCTGCTCCAGAGGATTTAACAAATATATATCCCAATGCCATGCCACCCCCCGGCTCAGGCAGCACCCCCCCAAAGCAGTAAACCTAGGGGAAACATTGTGGAGACATCATACTTTTCTCCATTTTATATCAAATTAAACTGAATATTTAGAAGTGAGAAAATAAGAGTTTAAAAAGCAAGACCTTTGACATTTTTCAGTATTTCCTGACATTAAATAGACCTACAAAATAATAGGCAGATCATTTTGTTAATGAAAATGATCGTACAAGTTGCACCCATATCACGATCAATATGTTAGCCGTTTGTTTTCGTCGGAGGATAAGAGACTTTTCATTAGAAGCTCGCTGTAATGGTAAGCAGCTTAGGGGTCTTGGTGGAATAAGCACCTTCACAGTTTGCTCTATGGCCCAGTGACTGACAGGTTACTGCAGCCCCTCTACAGAAGGCTCTTCCCACCATGGAGCCACTTTCAGCTGCAGGCTAGCATCATCTCACAGTCAGGAGACTATAATCTCCAAACGGTAAACTCAGCAGGACGTTTCCAACCCGGCACCATAAAGTACAGCTAAACAGCTTTTCACCGACAGCATTACAACAATATTTCAGCTGCTTCGGTGACAGGACATGAGCGATGAACTCGACGGCTGTGCTTTAGTCAAACAAAGCTACAACTACACTGTTGCTCAATCATCTCACAGGAGCAGTGCTTTGAATGAGCTGTTCATTTGATGAGCATGCATAAACCACTCGGTTTAAAAAACTAACAATACAACCAGGGGACGGTAAGGATTATGGGTTGAGATTGTGCTAGGCGCTTTTCACATTCCCAGTGATAATGTGATATGTTACTGGTGATGTGCATCGTCAGGATGAAAACATGTTATTTAACTGTTCATTCAATGCCATTAATGTTGTTGTGTTTTTAAACTACAGTGGTGTGAACAGCAACAAAAGAGCATAACGAAAGGCATTTCTATTTCAAAGAACAACTTGTGTCTGATGTGAAGTCTAGTCTTTTGTCAGTTGAAGCAGAGAACTTGGTATCTCTGATTCTCCCTCAACAGATTTCTCCCAGCGTTATAAAATGGTGGCTCTGAGTCACAAAGAAGCTCTCGCTTTTGTATTCTGAGGATCAAGCACCTAAACATGACTGCTAACCCGTGATGCTTTCCACTGCTGAAACCTAACACTCATATGTTATTATATCATACATATAGTATACTTCAAAGTGAAGCAGAGACAATAAAAAAAGTGCTCAAACATATTTGACATCAGCAAGTGTGTGCGAAGATGAAAATATACAGTGGCAGGATCTCCTTTAAACAACGTGTCATGCAACGCTGAAAACATCCTTTAATAAAACCAACAAACACTAGGTACAAAACCTCCACCCTGAAACACAAACACTCCCAGCAGTCTTTCACTGTCTCTTAAAGGCTGTTATCCCTGCACTGGTGAGCTAATGGATGTATCATTTACCAGCAGTTCCATTAATGCATTGCTATTGAAAGAGTAGCCTGGGGGGATATGGACTACGCCGTGCTTTCTACTAGAATATGTACCAAGTCTTAAATGAGCAAACAATCACTTACAAGCAACATTTGAATGAGTAAAAAATGAATATAAAGATTTTGTATTTTAACGAATTAACCTAATTCTCATAATTTGTGAAATTAATTAATTAAAAAGTCGCTTAAAAAGAAAGATATATACATCTATAGTTATGACATGAAAAAACAAGTGTTATAAATAACTATTAACTTTGTGAGTTAATGCACATTTTGTGCAGATTCTCCCGTTTCAGTGCGGTTATAAGAGCTGTGGAGACGCAGCCTGTGTGTGCCACAACGGTGTCAATGTCACCACGACGCATCCTGACAGATTCTGTGTCGCTTTGTACCCTTTTACTGTTTTTGAAACTTGTACTGACATGTTTCTCTGTCCCAAGAGCTACACAGTTAGTCCTTAAAACAAAAGCAGTTGCTTCAGATAAATATGCTAATATGAACACACAAAGGTTTGTCAATATTGTGATTGAAATGATATGATATGATAGACTGTATTTTCTATTGAATATGTATATAGTTGATTACATGTGGATTTCACAAACAACAGGTCAGACAAATGGACTGCATGCAAGTCATGAGTGGGACACTACAGTCACGCTTCCCATCACACAGTGTCATTAACCCCCTCAGCAAGAGCACAGCTGTGTCCAAGGAGGTGACTCCATCGCCGAAGGCTTCAGTTGCATTATGGGTTTAATTATGTCTAAGAGCTCCACTCATGAGTAGAGGAGCCATTCACAAAAGGGACAAAATACATTTTAACTTGATTATTCTTAATGGAGAATGTAAGACAGTAAATTGTACTTAAGATAATAATCCAGAAGATTTTCATTAAAAAAAATGAATTAGCTTTTATACTAATTAGTGACAATGGCAAAATAACTCTCTTTTTGATCTCTTTTTACCTGAAATAGATCCATAAGAGGAAATGTTTATGCCTTTGTCACTGACACATTAGTCAAATAAACAATGTTGAGCTTCTTTATTGACTATTTTTTAGGGAGAAATAAAGGTTACTTGACAGGGTTATTAACACACGGAATGAGAAAGCTTACTAACACTATTTGATGTGTGCGGTGCCATGAGGAGACATGGTTCAACAGCATTAAAGTGGGCTGAAGTATGTCTGATGAGTCAGCTTAATGTCAGCACGAATAACATTTAGCAAAATTATTCAAATACACTGCAAGCTGACACTAATGCGCCTTCTATAATCAAGACCACCAAAATGAACCTTATTAAACATTAACAAGTATGTTTGCTCTGAGAAACTGGTATGAAACACTCCATTTTAAAAGCTATTTCTTCACACTATTCTAGCCGTTCTACATGCATGGCACAACTCTGAGCATGTTTGAGTGTTGTAACAAATTGCATCATCCTCCTCACAGCGAAAGACTAGAAAAACAGAGAGGGAATGGTTCCAACCACATAAAGATATATTCCTAGGGCAAGGCCCATATGCAGAACACAGGTCTCTGCCTCTTTATCTTGCAAAACCATCAGGACAATGAATCAACATGCAGGTCTGGCAGCATGAATGCTTCCTGGTGTACAGCCAAAATGGCTTTTTTATGAAGCAGCTGAGCTGGAAGCAGAGCATGAGGCCGACTCATCCAGCACATTTTAGAAGAAGGTGGAAGGACAACGCCACTTCACTGAATGTATTTGATGAACGAGCTTGTTATTGAACCTTTCTCTCTGGAATAAAAGAAACACTACACAACACTGTGAGAATCTGGTTAGTGTGGTCTGCATGCAGCACTGCTTATATAAGCTCAGAGAGATGGATATGATTCACAGGCCTACAGCATGGACAGCAATTCTTGCCAGTCACAGTGAACAGCAGTAAGTAGCGATGGAGAAGAATCTGTTCAATTGAGTCACGCGAGGACACGCAAACGAGAGAGAGATGAAGTGTAGAAAGTATTGATCATTTCATTGTAACCTTTAGATTAGAATATTTTCTTATTGAACCAATCGTACTTTGTTCCACAGCTGAACAGATATAAGAACTATTTTGGTCCCCTATCAATAAAACTGTTTGGCTCAGTCTCTCGCCTACACTGAAAAGTGACACTCTCCTCTGTACTTATATATTTATTCATTTCTAATACTGCCTGAAAGAAGCACGTTTCTAGACCTTGTCCAGGCTAAATAAGTCTAGTGTGCGGTTGATGATGTATTTGCCCAAGGACACTTCGACATGTTGACTGCAGGGGGAAGGGGTCAAACCACTGACCCTCTGATGGTAGATGCCATTTTCCCCTCTGTGACACGAGGTAACAACAATGGCTACTACTTATACTATTTGTACTGGGAAAGACACTATACTTTAAAGCTTCTTGACTTCTAGTTTACCACGATGCACTATGCCTCCTCACAGGTGATGCATTTCTTACTCACCATTGCATCTTACAATAATGGAGGGATGTTTGACCTGCACCAGGATGATATTCTACACTGTTCTTCACTTTCCTGATATCAACAATTCCCTCTGTTTATAACTACTGTGTAATGGTCATTAAATTCATTTACCATCAAATCCACTTCCTTATCTCTTGAGTCGTGTTTGCGTCAAAAGCTGGTTTGCAATTGTCAAATAATACAACTGCTGATCAATTCTGTAACAGCGATACGTTCACAATGAAGGGGTGTCAGTTACAGCTAACGGGAGTTACACAGTATTTTACTATCAAATGTAGAGATAAGAGTAGAGACATATGCTGACCGCAGGATGCAATCCAGCAGCAGTAGTCGTAAATTATGTTGGTCCTTATTAACCATTTTCAAAAAAGAATAAACATCCAAAAAATAAATGCAAAAAGGCATTAAATAATAAAGGAAAGTAATAAGACCAAAAAGGTGTAAGCTAAACCTTTATTATACCTTGGCTTCTTATACAGCCTATTCTAATAGGCAACCCTTTTTCGAAACATGTTTTAGGGTATATAAAACAAAGACATTTCAGTCATACACAATACTAATCATTTCATATTTGTTTACATCCTTATTTAACTGTCTTTGCAAAGTGAATACATTATTGAATGCTAGTCACGACTACTCTATAAGGTAATCCCTTTGACAGAAATACATCTGTTCCTGATATTTGTCCTTACCTTTGAATTTTCAAACATAACTATTAACCTAAATCCTACTATACTGTCTCTCTTTAATTTTAAACAACCTATGAATACAGTCAGTAAGGTCATTATTGTGGGCTTTGTATATTATCTATGCGAGATAAGCATGAAAGTCAATAAATGGTTGGTTTTGTAGATGGATCAAATGTATATTGCTCTTCTGAAGCATAAACACAGTAATTTAACGCTATATGGGAGGAATGAATAAAACACTAATCTGCACTGACTATCTTTAGTTTATCATCGTGTTGCAATGATGCTGAGTGACAGACGTGGAAAGGCGAAGCCAACGCCTCCTTTTAACTCCAGGAGATGTCTTTTTTTATGAATTATGACAAGCTGTCAGGCCTTGTCCTACATGTTCACCCCTAAAGATGCATCCTCTAGGTTTATGGTTTTCTACGTCACGGATGGATTAGCTAGTTAGCTGCCTAGCTGCTAACAGTAGCTTGAGCGGTTTATCTCACCAATAACACTAACGTCAAACCACGGTGGCAACATCACAAAACACTTCACATGTTACAGGCATACATATGATAGGTGTGTTAAAATAGAAACGAAGAATGAGACCAGCCTCACCTGCTTGCGTTAGCCGGTTAGCCGCTATCGTCCGCTGGGGAGCCAGCTGCTGATGACGGCCTGAGAGGTGGGTGTCCTCCACGGTCACACAAGCAGAGAGGCGGTGGGTATTCTGAATTAGCCTTATTTATTTTATACCACGGTGTATCGTTAGGAAACGACGGCTGAAAGGCGGTAGCTTCTCCGTCAGACTGTTTCGCAGCATGAATAAATGATGTGAAGTGTGTGTCCGCCTCTGAGCTCGATGGACGGGCGGCTCAGTCAGTTACAACCTGCCTTCACAACATCCTCCTCCTCCTCATCATCATCATCATCATCGTCGGTGTAAAGGGAGTTCCGCATACTCAGACCTAACGGAAGAGATCCTACAAGCCCGAGGAAAAGCACCTCAACCGCTCCACAGGGACTGATTTTAGTGCCGCCGTGGTTCTAATAGTTCACTAAAATATTAGTCTGACAGTTTGAAGTATTTTAGTTAAGTTTTATCGCCTGACAGGGCCGGCCGAAGCCTTTTCAGGGCTCTATACAAGTGGTCTATGGAGACACCCCGCCCCCCCAAAACTGCAATTATTACCAATGTTCAACACAATAATATAACTAAAATAAAAAAATGAAGCTTTGCGAAGAAAACATATCAATACTACATTTACCATTTACACTTGCTTTAATTATAAAATATTATCTTTACCAGAGACAGTGCGCATTTATCAATATTTCAGTTCATCTCAAATATTTTGTATCTATAGTCCCTGGGCAGGTTATTAAAAATAGTGTCCTAATGTTATCACTTCAATGCTTCAGCAAGCACTGGAGTTCAAAATATTTTAAAACAATACAATGCAATAAGTACATCAACAGCTGTGTAGGGGATAATGTAGTGTGGTTACTTATGATTGCCAATTTGGTTTGCTTTAAACCTCTTCTTCTTTAAATGTAAAGATTGCGCAAATAGTGCTTGATCTTAATTAAATATAAATACTATGTTGGGAGCTGTAATTCTACCCCGGGGCTTTCATATGCTTGTTTATAATAATCAATCAATAGTCTGACTTTTTAACAGGAACCTTTCAATTGTACACATCAAGTCCAGGGTAGTTGTATTGTATTTGTGAGAAAATCTTCTCGACGTACTTATAGTTGAAGCATATCAAACCCTAACAAACAAGTGACACCACAAATATTACAGCAAGCTCCCTTTTTAAACTTTTTTCAAAAGCCTCTGCACTTCCATCAGTTGTCAATGGAAGTCACCATTATGCATCTGTTTCATGCTTTAGCAAATACACCACAACACATAAAATCTGACCAGCAAACAAGTCATTTCGATTCCAATCATATCAGCACTACAGCGTAGCTTTAATTCATACTGTACATACAAAACAGAAGGTATTCAGGAGTTACAAGTATTAAAATAGGTTGCATTTCTATGTTTACAGTATCACTCTTTGAAGACAGGAATTAAATGAGATCAGAAATTAAAATTACAGTATATACAGTACAATTAAACTTGATACAGCGTTAACATAAAATGTACACTAAAAAACTCAGATTAAAATAGCTCAACAAATGCATCTTTGCATATTTGATCAGCACCCCATGACAAAATAATTTCAGTTTTATCAAAGTCCACCTGTAAGTAGAGCATGGATTTAATTGGGGCATGGTGTAAAATTCCCCCAAGTATTACAGAGACTTCTTCAAACCAAACTCAATCGATTCGTTTGGCAAGTGATACCCTGCAAGCAGCAAACTAAAAGCACACCTTTAATGTCTTTGGAGGACCCAAACTAAGATAAATAAATCCTTGTTGGGATTTAAATGCTGCACACTCTTACATTCATCGGCTTCTATAATATTGATCGTCCTGCCAAATGAAAACCATTAATACCAAAGGGTTGGAAGGATGTAAGAAAATCAATTTGAACAAATACTTTTAGAGCAAATATAAAAAGTAAATCAAATTTTGAGGGGAAAGTCAAACAGCTTGATACAATACGAGGTCAGAAAAAGCCAGGTCACTTCTGGCTTTATGTTTTCCTGCTGGATGGAAACACATTCAGGCAACCTTTGAATTAGCAATGCAATACAATAGATGGGAATGACACTTACGCTCCTCATGTTGTATACCTGGGCTGCACTGACTTCCAGTAGCAGAAAAACAAATGCTCAGCAGTAGCCTGGTGTTTTGCTATGCGACTGTTGAGGGAGAGGGAGGAAAACACTCGGGCTACTTTTGTTCCTGTGAAGATTCTGCATGTTGGAGAACATATCACTGTTATTGCAATAAAGAATGTGGAAGGAAAACACACTTGTTTGTGTTCATTCAACAAGCCACCAATAGGTGGAGCTCACTGCACTTTGAGGGCAGAGGGAGAGGCGATGATCTACTGCTCCAGTTAGCCGTCAGATCATTTTAATCAAAAATCAATTGTATACGTCATGGATTAATCAAATATCACACAAAACCAAACAGACACCTTTATGCTATTAGCATTAATAATTAAATCATGTATTGCAGTATTTTTCTTCTTTGTTGAGATCCTTCATACACGCGTCCTAAAGTCTGCTGCATGTTGAGTTAAAGAAAAAGAAACATCATTTGTCGCTGTTGGAGCTTCACAACAGGTCGTTCATTTCAAGAAAAATAAGCAATACAGACATGTTGGGGGATAAAGAAACAACCCTTGTTATCTTATCCAAATCATAACTAGATCTGCCCATTTTTATACATCAATATATTTATTTACATATTATTTATTGACTGTGCCTGTGGTAAAGTCAGTTGTGTGCATTTGTATTTGAATCACTGTTTCATTTTAGCTAATAGGTTAGCTTCTAAATGCAGTTTTATGAATTAAAAGCCAAAATAAATTCTACCTGAAAAAAACAAACAAGTCAATACAATAAAGTATAATGTCCGAATTTAACTGGCACCTTGAAAAGCTTAAATTGTTTATACTGTTTGCTATCACAAGTCTAATGGTGATAAATGGCTACACAGGCTGTCAATAAATTGTCACTTCAAAAACAATCTACAGTGGCGTTATATCCCATTTTCAGCCCTCGTCCAAACATCAACATGAGAAAATAAACTTCACAGTTATGAATTTGCATTGACATTTCTTTATCATCCGTTATGCATTTCAAGTTTACACTTCTTAGGAGAATGCATGAGTATAAATAGTTATAAATGTTACTACTCCTGTAGTTCACTGCTTCCCATTTAAAGATGTGTTGGTATATTTTTCTCTCAGTGAGGCTTTCCAAACAATCTGAGCGTTAAAGCTGTTGGTGTTGAGTAGTTTTTAAGGAAGATACTCAGAGCATGGTGACCTTTAGATCGAGATCGTTTTCGACCGGATATTATTTCAGCTATATATATTTGTTCCCTCAGTGTCGTATATTATCAAAAATAAAGGGCTGTCAAATGTTCTATGCTCCGTTTAAACTACTCAAACGTTGCTTGTTCTTTTTTCACACCTTAATTTGTTAGTGATAAAACAAAAATATAAAAATAACTTTGTGATGAAATGAAAGCTCAATTCATATAATGACATATACTGTAACGTGATTATTGGGGCATATCTTTGTAAATTTAATTCATTTATACAACTTCAGTCAGTATTCATTTCCATTTATTTGGAAGTCAGTTCACAGAGATGGTAGCTGGACTTCCTTTTTAACCAATGTTTAATCTTTACATACGTAAATAAAGACACATTAGAACCACCCATTGCAAGTTACCAGTGCTCTGTGTGATAAAAGATTGACTTAACACCATTTCTTGTTAATGAGGGCACAGTCTGCATTCTTGTGCGTTAGTTTATGATTGTACAATCTATGTGTGCACTCTATACATTTATACTGTGAAAATAAATATACAATTTACATGAAAGTTAATGGGCATCTATAAATGACCAAAAGGGTCTCTTTTGAAGAAAACTAAAGTAATCTAATGGAAATTAAGGAAGCCTCCAATTCCCAGAGGTCTACTTCACATTACTTTACCTGAGCAACTACACCCACCTTTACATTTCTGCACTTACTCCAAAAGGACACAGCCTAACACAAACTATTTGCCAATTCACAATACCAACCAGGTGGCCTACCTCTTCAAAACATCGATAAAGTGAACAGTACATATGCTCATGCTTCACTCTGTGTCCATTTCCACCTATTGCACGACTGCAAGAAAAAACTATTTCAACCTTAATGTGCAGATTTAATCCTGCTGTTTGGAGGAAGCCACCACCAAGACCTGCTCAGATTATAATTGTTAGAGGAAGTATAGAAACTGCACTAGAAATTGACAAATAATAAATCAGAGAAAACTGGCTAAAGAGCCCGATGCTGGTATTCAATATCGCCATGATCATGTCAGCATCTACACAAAAGTAAGAACAAAAGGCTCGAAGACAACGAGGCGTTCATGTTTTTCCATTTGAACACAAAACATTGTATCAGTCTGTTTGCGAACAAAAAGGGCAATGATGCTCTCCTCCCACACGAGAAAAATAAATCTCACTGCATAACCAATCCCTGACCAGATGGCGGCAGAAAGGAGTCAAGTGTTCCTGCTTGATGCAACGTCTGTCTCAAGACTTCACAGAGTGTGACATCCGGTCTGCCGTCACTCATTGACGTCCCAAATTTCAGAAAGCAGCGGTGGAAGCTTCTTGTCCTGGAGACGGAGGGCGAACACCTGCTCCGAGTGGACGCTGCTTAGTGTACGGAGGCTCACCAACTTCATCAGCATGCGCGGAAACATCAGATGATCCTGAGGAAGCCATTTAAACAACAATTAAAAACTGAGAAGAGACTTCCTGCCCTACAAAATGTCAGCAGGAATTACTTATGATTTAGAACTTCAGCTCTGTTTTTAGTTAATGTTAAAGAAAAAAGATTTACGTACATTCAGTATCTGCATTTAGAAAGAAAACATTACCCAAACCCTGCTAACATCCCTCCTCCAGTTTGAATAAAACAATGTAACCCCAGCCATGAGCCAATGTGGTTGTTGTAATGACGACTGTTAGGTTATGCTGACATGTCGGTCACAGGAGGGGGGGGGGGGGGTTACGTAAACAGCAGCACTTACATTTGGTCTCTTTATCATGATGTAAGAGCGCAGTGCGTCCACGTAGGGTTGCTGTAGCCTCTCCACCAGTCCATGATCCTGCACATTTGGCCGATCTAAACAAAACAAATAGGAACATGTTTATCTCTGTTCATCTGAAAAGAGCAACTATAACAGACACATTCTCACATAGAAAATGACATGAATAGCTGTTTTACATGCCTTTCTCCTTGAGGATTCAATGCATGCTTTGTAGTCTAAGAATTCTCACCTGCGGAAAAGATGTTGATGGCGATCAGCAGGGCGTACTCGGCCTCGTCCAGCTGCAGGTCATTCATTCCTTTTGAGAACTCAAAGATGGGATTGATGAACTCAAACTGAAGTCCTGAGGAGGGGAGTTGAGGGAGGGACAAAAAAAAAGACACTTTAAAGAAGGAAATGTTAGGAAAAACGGTTTCTTTTTCTACATGAATGGCATATCAAACATACCCTATTCTCAAAGCCTAACCTGACATTCATGTGTTTCATATGTTGTATTCAATATCTGATGCTGGCTGTCCAGTTTGGGCAAAAACTATTATTTGCATGAAACAAAAATAACTCTTAACGTTTATTATGTCTTTGTTTAAACACCAGACAAGACAGTTTAATTAAATACAGTAATAAGCTTAAGAGATACATAATATACAAATATTTTAAGCATAGGTACCTGCTTTGGCAAAATCCTCCTTATTATAGCTGAAATCCTTCAGAAATGTGATGCTGTCGATAGTAGGGTTGTATCGCCGAGAAGTCTCAAGCAGCATAATCTGAGGAGGAAACACATGTTTGTAAATGGAATATTGATATACAGCAAAACTGAGATTTAAGTTATACACAGACGTTCGAAAATAATGCCAGAAGCAACCCTGTTCACACTATTTGAAATAAGTGTTTTCAAGTTTCATGTGTAACATCAATTACGTACTGTGACAATGCCGTGCATGAAGTGAACACATCTTTCAAACTGGAAGCTTCAGATACAGGATGCATGCTGCACGGTGAATAATGACAAACCTCAATGGTTGACGTCTTTAACAGAGCAATCTGGTCCTCCCTGGTGAGCTCCAGGAAACCAGGAAGCTGCTTAGCGAAATCCACAATCTCCTGCACGGACATGATCGCGAGCTCAGTGAAGTGGGCGAAGCGCTGCTGACGCACCTCTCTGTTTTGAGGGTCCTGACTCTCAGGCCACGGCTGTTGGGTTCACACATAACAAAATATATGAGGCACAAAGTAAAAAAATCCCTGATACGTTTTCATGACAGCAACATACACAACATGTTTTAGGTTAAACCTTGACAGGAGAGATGGTCCAATCTTGTTTGCTTTTACCACCAATTGAATACAATGGCTGTGACTCGCAATCTACCAACACACATCAGCAGTCAACCAGAAAAGTAGTTCCCTCTAAAGCAGCTATATTTTTTCCTGAAGCAGAATACTGGCCTCCCACATCAAACACCCACCCTACATCCAGCTCCTTGTTTATTTTTTAGGTAATGACTGTAATTTTGAAATCCAAAAACCTCTGGCTGGAGCAAATGTTCACATTTTACAGCTAAACAGAACACTTCAATATATTTCTGAAAACATCTGCGAAGGAAATACAGTAGGCAATACAGTAACAGAATCGTTATTTATAATTGATCATCACTGTCTAGTGTGACAGTTTGATTTCAAAATCAGTGATCAATCTGATTGTTCAATTCTCTTTAGTGGTGGAACCTTTCACATTTCATTAGGAGCACTGAACGAAGCAGAGGGACAGTACAGCCACAGGAAATACGATGGTTATTTTTGATAGAAGCTACAAACTGAACCTTAAGGGAAGTTCATTTTATTGTCTCAAATAACTGTTACTACTGCAAACCACAAATCAGTTCAATTGTATTCATATTTGATTTATTTGTCTAAAATCTTTAAGTAGCTATAAAGAATTCACAAGTTTAAATGTTTAAATACATTTTTCTTTTCATTTATTGAAGAGAATGAGTTGAAAGAAGGAGACAGAGAAATGACAGGAGGCAAATTGATTGACATCCTGGTCCTCTGCATGGGGACAGAGCCCCAGTACATAGGCTGCTAACTCTACCTATTCGGCAACCCCCTTTTTTTTTAGCCCGAGGGTACCTACTGATAGGTACAGTGTTGAAAGGGGGAGACCGAGGGGTTTAATAAAATACTCGTAATGCCATTAAGGTTAATATAACGGTCAACCCAGATCTATCCTGCGAGGCGTTCACTTACTGTCACTTTGGGTCGTTCCAGGAAAGACCTCTTGTTGCATTGTTTCTGCATGGACACCAGCTTCTCGATCATCTCGTGCTGCTGGGGGTCCAGAAAAGCTGTTTCCAGAGGAGGGGTGGGGGTGACCACTGTGGAGCTGCGGGCCGTCACATCCTCATGCTGCTTTTTCATCTTCTTCAGTCGGATCTGTTCCTCAGAGAGCACGCCTACAGGTCAAAGAGGATGTTCCATTTTATTCCCATGATTTGAAAAAGACCCACAAGCTCAAATGTTGTTTCATCTAAAACTCTCTCTACATCTGCTTCACACTCACACTGCTCCAGCATGCCTGCCTCCCGACACTTGCGCAGGCGGCACTGCTGGCACTTGCGCCGCATGTACATGTCCATTTCACAGCGGCCATTGTTCTTGCAGTTGTACTGGGCACTTTTGATGACGCTGCGTCGAAAGAAGCCCTTGCAGCCCTCACAGCTCAGTACATTGTAATGGAAGCCAGAGGCCTTGTCCCCGCAGACACTGCACACCTCATTGCCCAGCATCTTTGGCGCAGGCCCCTTCTTCCTCTTCACTGGCTGGCCATCTATACATAAAGAAAAAGAAGGTGAGTTTTTCTGAGGCTGCACCTTGTGTACTGAGGTTTTTTGATGTGTGCAGGAGGTTAGGCAATGTCTGCTCCTCCTCTACCGTTATTTAAATAAAGAAAAGATAAGTACTTCCAGGCATCCTATCCGTATTCAAATCATCGCAGTAGATAATATACTTGTATATTTACATGAAAATGAAAAAGGTTATTCTAGAAATATGCTCACAACTAACATTTAATGGGTACTACTATGTATGTGCAAGACATTATAGAGATTAAGTGAAAGGAAATACTGGTTGGTCCAGTCTGTGGAAGTTGTCAAACCAGTACACTTACACACACACATAACTGAAGAAACACACAGGAATGTAAACTAAAGGCTAAATGTAGGACTATTTTAAGAGGGGTTGACTACAAATGTCATTGAAAATATATTTCTATAAAATATTTTAAATGTCACTGCAGTGTGACCCAAATAAAGTAAAAGTGGAATTCATAAAAGTCTATTGGACTTAAAATGCCTTCCCAAGTATTTTCATAAAAGTGATGTATTCAGTAATGTTGGGTTCTCTCAGATATCAGGCCACGAGTGTGCTCTTACCGATTTTATTTCCTGGTGTGATGACAGTTTTCTGGATTTAAATGTCTATAAAACCGAGGAATTGATAATTTATTTTAGACGTCACAAGGATGTTCCTAAGGAGTGCATCATACACAATGACAATGTAAAAATTGTCACATCATACAAATACTTGGGCACCATTTTCGATGACCACCTCAAATTTGATGTGAATACTGAGTGTATTGTGAAGCGGGGTCAACAGAGAATGCACCTTCTTCGCAAACTGAACTCTTTCTCTGTCAGGCCTTTCATTCTTTGTCGTTTTTACCAAGCATTCATTGAGAGCCTTATTAGTTTTTCTTTTATCTGCTGGTTCCATAGCCTTACACTGAAAGACAGGAACAGCCTGAACAGCATTGTTAAAACCTGCTCCAAGATCATCGGCGTGAAGCAGAGAGACTTAAATTCCTTCTGTAACCAACAGATTCTGCGGAAAGCGGAGAGCATTCTGAACTCTCCAGGTCATGTACTTTCACATGAATTTCGTCTGTTGCCATCAGGGCGAAGATATGCTCTACCTGATCAAAGGACTAATCGCTTTTCAAAATCATTTATCCCTTCTGCACTCAAACTTTTAAATTCTAGAAAGGCTTTTAATTTGATTATTTATTTATTATTGTGATGCTATTTATAGTGTAAATTGTAATTATCCACATCTGTGCTCCCAGGTGTATCTGTGTGTTTTCCTCTTGTATGCATGTTCCTGCCTGTGTACATGACATAAGCTGCTGCTCATAACCAATTGCCCCTTGTGGGATTAATAAAGTTGTTGATTGATTGATTGATTGATATACATTCAATGGCAGTGACACAACAGAAAGTGCACACTGGTTTTACACACACGCAACTCCCTCTTAAAAGGATATGCATTTCAGTTTCGTCAATATCTGCTACATAGTTGTGGTTTTCACTTTCCGTTAAACATTTCAGTTGTTTGCAGCAGCTGTTAACAAGAGTAACTTTTCTCTCTGACCTAAGCTGGCGGGTGTGTCCCCTGCAGATCCAGGGTCCAACTTGATGTCGCTCAGCTCCACCGGCAGAGGGCTGCTTATGTCGGTCAGGGATGAGCCGTTGTGTGGGGGGGCGGGGAAGTCATCTGGCCTGGAGAGGTCAGCCAGTGACAGCAGGCCGCCGTGCTTCATTGCGGTGCTTCCACTGCCTTCCTCAACCATGCAGTCCAGCTGCAGCTCAGAGGCCCCGTCAAACACCTTACTCTCATCTGACAGAGGACACACACACACACACGTTGAAAACAAGTACCAGCCAACTGGTGCTATCAATCGAGACCTTGTTTGGCATTACTTGATCTCGATTGTGACAGGTGTCAACACAACACAATACAAACACATGTCATAACACAAAGCTCATGGGATAAAGACCAAGATTTATATAATGTTTGGTTTCTGTTAAAATCACTCTTTTGTGAGAGGCTGTGGAAATCAAAGCAGTCCTGCCACACATGGACACAGAAATGTGATTTAATTATAAATCAAGATGTTCATTTTAGGCGGACAAAATAATAAGCCAGTGTACACAAATACAGCTGCTGGATAGCAATTTCTTTATTTAAACCTTTACCGAGAGAAGAGACCCTGTCATTGTTTATCTCACTCTTTGGACTAATACAGAAGTGCTTTCTCTTACCACGACCAACATCTGGAATATCAGTCACAGACAGCGTGGACATCTTCTGCACAGCAGCTTGTCATTACGAAACCAACGTGTACCTGTGCAAGTAAAAAAACATGAATGACACTCACAGGCAACACAAAATAGACATGAAATAAAGTGTGATGAACAGGGAATGAATGTACACCTGCTGACAGTCTAAGTGAGTATATATAAGCTGTGTAAACATTCAAAACTGACATTTTGTGAAAATAATAATACCAATAGCAGGAAAATATAATATAATATACACACCACAACGCAGTTCTTGGAGAGATCTAAAATATGACAAGCTTTAGAACAACTGAGCTCCTGTCTATAAACATGGCTTTTACTGGCTGCAAAAGCAGAAGTGAAAGTTTGTCATGTGCCTCATCGGGGCGCTTTTCAGGAAACTGATTCAGCAGACACACATGTTCTTTATTTTTGGCTATTTTTAACCAGCCTGCAAAGAGGAAAACCTGTTTCAAAAATATATAGGCTTTCTGCTATTTATTTTGAAAATAAAAATGGTTGTGCTTCCTCTGTTGGAAATCACATTTGTACTATACAAAAAAAAGAAATCTGTTTATATTCGAGGTATTAAAAACACTATTTTAAATATGAACGGACAGACAAGATGTCAATTTTCCGACCCCAAACAAAAAGCTTTCAGGCCGTCTATGTTAATACTGTCAATAACAAATAGTTTCTCCAGACATCTTTTTTTGCTTCTGCAGGATGGATACCTGAGAGCAGACAGACTACACGGTAGTTCAGGGTAGTAGGATTGTTCTATAGGATTATTTATCATTCTATTGAAAATGTACACTCTTTAATAACTTACAAATGCACAATCTAAATCTTGTTTGCTAGACACACTAGTCAATCTTTAGCTACATTGCATAATGTAGTCCCATTTGTTTTATTTCTAAAGGGGCATCCAGAAAACATTTGTATGATGCAACTGTTTGTGATGTGACCTTTTCTGTACCATATGAAGGGATACAATTACCCAATATCCCTCCAATTATTAACAACTTCAATATGGCAGCTGCTCTACCTACTGTGGAAACCATAGAAGAAGACAGTCTGGTACTGTACTGATTTGCAAAACGTACAGGCCATGCAATATGATAAAAGGACGTAATAAAAGTATTAAAACATAGTCTCCAATGAAACAATTCAAGAGTCACAACAACAACAACAACAACAACCATGAAGGTCAAGCTCAACACTAGACAGATAAAAACAAAAGAAAGACCAACTGTGATTAAATATGACCGTCTATCCATAATGAAAACAGAACCCATGAAGAAACGATGACAGCAGAGACGGCAATCATTTTCAAAGCCCTAGTGATAAGCTTTTAAAGGACATGGTATATAACCAGTAAAGCAGTTATTGTTGCAGCAGTTCAAGATAAAAGCTACAACAGTTTGAGTAAAGACGCCTTAGTTGGTTTTGGCACTTGACTTGGTTCTCCTCAATATTTGCTCATTTGACAACAAACGAGGTCAAGTACAACTCATAACACCGTATGTTTGCTTTTAAAATATATGCAATTAGCAGAAATATCCAAAAATAATACATATCTACTGGGATTCTTTTAATACAAGTCTATATTTTCCACAGAAAAACCCATCTACTACAAAGCATTCTTGCTGTCTCAAGGTGATGCCTAAATAATAATAAAAAACTGAAGGAGAACATTTGGATTTAAAGCCTCAATTAGCTCAAACTGATTTGCAACAGTGACTCTGGAACAGGCACAAAGTTGCACTTACCTCTGAAGCTGACGTCTTACTTCTGGTATAAATCCATCCCGCCCATGTGAGTCCACTCTGTCAGTTTGCCGGCGCCGATGCAGGACTTTCCTGATGAGCCTCGAGGATGCCAAACCTCTGTGACTGATTTTACGGAGTTTAATGACTCAATATCTTGAAGAGAATGAGTAGGAAAGAAGTCCCTTTCTACAATGCCCAATGGGAGACAGGAGGGAAAACAGAGAGAGGGAGGGAGGGAGAGAGGGAGGAGGGTGAAAGAGGCAACACAAGAGGTTACTATTGGTCATTTGAATAGCTCTTAAATCCCCACAGGGCTGTGGCATTCCTTCCTTATTCTTCTTTGAGAATAAAAAACAACCCATTTTACTCAAACAGCCTCATGCAACACAGACACCTAAGGATGAGCCCATCTATTCTTTCATAGCCATTAATGTGGTCGACTGCCTCAAATTACAAACTGTAAAGACTGCTAACACTCAAAGTCTCACAAAAAACATTTAGCTAGATTGAGGTGTAATGATCACATCCACAAATCAATGAGTAAAATGTCATGTCAGCAATGTGGAAAAAACATCTGAGCAAAAATCTAGATTTGAAAATAGGTGTGGTAATCAAAGGCATCAAGTTTTATTGGGTGAATTCACATTCTTTGGTTGTAAAACATTTCTACTCATGTCCTCCCCACAATGATCTCTGTTCAAGTCCAATGTCCTCTGCATCTTATCAGTCACCTTTGTCCATGAGCATGTTTTCATAGAATGCTGGAAATGAAATGAACTCGCCACCAAAATCAATAAAGTACAGAATAAATTCAAATGATAAAAACAAATGTAATGTTTTTCATCTTCATGTTAAAACTCACAGCCTCATCACTGGCTTGTTCTGTGAAGTATATAGCCTTCTTGTACAGTATGTTACAAAAGGCCAATTGACTAATTGATTAATCAATATTTTACAACTCATTTTGTAGAGCCAGGACCAGTGCTGAAACAACCTACACATTTATCATCAAAAAAATGACAATACTTAAGATACTACTTATAATAATGACTTAGTATCTGGTTTCTTTTCGATTTCTGTGATTAATGCTATTTCAATATATGCGCTGGAAAATGTAAGTCTGATGAAAAATGCAACTATGTTTTTGTTTTACGGTCACCGTAAGCAACCACATACTGTAGGCGTGTTACAGATTGATTGTGAGAAAGTAGTGCTCATAATGCAAGTGCCTACCAGTCAGAAAAGACAAAAAAATGTTTTTATAAAACATAGTCAGCATGACTGAGTGGGAAATGTTGCTTTCTAAAAGTCTCAGGAGTACCAACGGATGTTAACGCCTCAAAAGATGTAAAAATGGACATCCTTACTCAGCAACATCTTGGTGTGAAAGCAGAGTCAGTGCTTTCGAGAGTCACAGGCTCCAAATTAAATCAATGTTCCCACAAACACACAGATGCAAGAAGAAGTACATCCAGTGATGTAAGGCCTTGCAGACCCACCCATATGTTCTCACTTCTTCTGACAGACCTATGGATAGATTAACACTGGGTGGAGCTGTGTTGGGAATAAAGTGAGATCAAAATCTATTACCAATACAAAGAAGCAAGTCCGACTGCACTGACAACAGGTGCAGCGGATGTCTGTGACTCAAACGCCCACACAGAGGGCTTAAATAGACAACAAGTGGAAACAGGGATACATATGGGCTCTCAGTTACCATCTTGTTTTGGCACATGCACACTGCAACCACAAATATTAAGGAAATATGCAAAACCAAACACACCGTCTGGCAGCCTGTGTAAAGCTACATTGGCTACCTTGTAGGTAACACTAGCGTCGGTGGTTAGTGTTAAAGTGGACGTTTATTTCGCAATAATGTTATGTAAACAGATCATTTCGCAACTTCTGCGTTGAGAATGACGATACTTGCCAGTAGTTTGTAGTTTACTACACTCACTGCTAACATTAGCCAGGTTAACCTTAGTTAGGCACACAGTTAACTGACAGACACATCATTGTAGCTAACTGCAGGTTCAGCGTCAACATGAGCTAACGTAAAACACATTTGAATATATCACTTAGCTAACTCGCTGGCCTTCAAATGTTGCTAGTAGAAACATACAGACCGGATGTTTAGGTGAGATTAGCTTCAGAGTCAATCTCAACAAGGCCAATATCGTTTAGGTTAGCTTACACCCCCGCCCTCGGAAGCAACTCCCTTTTAACAAGTTCAACTTAGCTAGCTTAGCTAACTTCACATCAAGGATATCACAAACATGAGAAAGGGACAACGTTGGTTGACTTGCCAGAGACTTCATGAGTTTGCACCCTCTTCTTTGTTTGCTACTCCGTCCTTTTGGGTCTGTTGACAGCGGCTCTGACAACCAAAGCTAACATGTTAGCTCGCTAGCAGCGTAGTTATATCATGTGATTCAGCGGCTCTGGGTGGCTCGGCTGGCGCAGCAGGAAACAGATTTCATCAGGCTGAGCGAGGGCTCTACTGCCCAGAGTGCAGGCTGACGGGCAGCATCCAGCGGTGGAATGTAACTAAGTACCTTTACCCTACTGTATTTGAAGTAGTTTTCCAGAGTATTTCCATTTTATGCTACTTTATCATTCTAGTCCCGTACATTTTGGAGGGAATATTGTACACCACTATGTATTTAGGAGCTTTGATTTGGATAAGGATAAATATATCCAGAAATATATAAATCATTCGAATAAAGTTCACCACCCTCTTTACCAGCCTACATAATACATTGATCCAAAACATGATATGCATCAACAATAATATATATATATGATATGTATTGAATTAAATACGCTAGATATCTTTTCTTGCATACTAAATAAATAGTAGGGTAGAAGTAGTATGTGTATTTGATGGCTTATAGTTTGGGTATAATCCATGAATGGCTTGTTGAATCAATCACATGTTGTTTGTTTTTTTACCATTTTCTTGGTTGGTAAACACTCCAGACAGCAACATTAATAATCAACAAGCACTTAAGAAAGGAACTTTTCATAAAATCCACCCTTAAGTTTTATGTTTATGCTAGTACTGAAATACTTAAAGTCAGTGAGAAGGTATTTGTGCACTGTAGTCTTGCTACTTTTACTTAAGTTATACATCTGAATACTTCTTCCACCACTCTTAGTCGACATTTGTAAAGTACCAGCAAGCTCCCCCAAACAAGTTGTAATGTTTTGGTAAAATAAATGTTGCGCTCAAAAGTTGATTGTGACATTAAACATTACAAATAACTGCCATAATAAGATACTGGTTCTATATACATGGGTTAGAGTGGGCACAACATTACTGATGGGTCCCTCAAATTTGGCCTCTTTGAATAGTTTATTCTATCAAAGTTCAACAATAGGGAACAGTTTTTCCAGAAGACTAGCATGAGGTCTTATTATGTCCAGAGACCCAGAGACAAAAAATACTACAATACCACAATACTTTTCACCAGCCCAATGTCTGTAAAAAAAAAATGCTGCTATGTCCTGCAATATTAGATGTTAAAACTAGATTTAAGACTGGACATTCTATCAGACATGGTCAATAGTAAGGCAGAAAGAGATATATCGGGCCAAAAATGCATTATGTATTATTTCAGCCAGTAAATGATCTGCTGTTGATGGTGACAGTGAAGATGAAAATCTGAGCTGCCGCTAGAGGGCAGAGTATTTGGAGGAAGAACAGGAAGTTGAAGTGGATCTCCATCTTTATCTTCGCCGAAGAAGAACCTGTAGCAAATAAGTCGCCAGTGGCTGTTGTTCTTTCTACAAAATCACTGTATCTGCAACAGAAAGGACACAATGCCCGTAATATGTGCAGCGATAGGGTGCAACAATAGGTTTGTCAAAGGGTCGGAGATCAGATTTTACAGGTGAGTTTTCACCGCTCGGACTGAGGGGAAGTTTTAGGATAACTGATCTATCAACTGCCATTTAGGAAAGGCACAGTAAAGAAACCGACATTATTACATCTGCTTTTACATCACTGACTGTCACTGACAATATTTCAACCATAAGCTAACATTCGGATTCAATTTGCGTATTGATACCATATGTATACCATGCTGCCTCAGACTTAACCTCAGACCTAAACATGACCTGTTGTAGCTCGGTTCATTGCTGTATTCATTTACGTATAATCATCTTTAACTGGCTCCCAATGGTGTAATGTAACTCTGAATGTCCTCAAGTATCTTGTACTTCAGGAAAAAATGAGGTCCTTATACTTTACTTGATTATTTTCTCATGATGCTACTTTATACACTTTATCAATTATATAGAGCAACACCCCTCACAACATACTGTCAATGAGAACATGATTTACATATGTGGACAGCAGTTTGTCCAGGTGTTAAGATTTAGATATGCTCATGTAACTGTAAAAGTATGTCTAGTTGCAAGAAAAATGTACATCATCTAAGGAGATTTCGACCTCTTGTATCTACAGTTTACCCTCAGGCTGTATCACATTATCTTAAAAGTGTTGATGGTTAAAGTCATGCATCCTCATTAGAAATCTTCGCCTCTCTCTCTCTCCTGCGTATCAGGTTCCCGCTAAGCAAACCTCAACTCGCCAGCAAATGGGTGCACAGCCTGGGGATGAAAAACTTCACCCCGACAGCCAACACCTGCCTCTGCTCGGAGCACTTCAGGGCCGACTGCTTCAGGGACTACAACGGAAAACAGTTTCTGAGGGAGGACGCCGTGCCCACCATATTCAGCCAGGGGCAGGACTCAAAGGTGTGGTAGACTGTTATTCAGTAGCAGTTGGTTTTAATTCATCCTGTTTTATTTTATATAAAGTGACTAGATAATCCCAATACTCCCCAGATTGAACTTCGTAAAAGAGGGGTGGTACCAAAGGAGGCAAATGTTGTGAATCAAACGACGACACAAGCAGACAAAGACAGAGCGAGAGACGCCGTCAGTCGAAGCAGAGACCGGAGAGGAGGAATGAGGGTGAGTTCTCTCTTACTGTACCTGCACTGAGGGCACATTGTGTGTATTTCAACCTTTTAAAGTATCATATTAGTATGAATTACCCTCTGGCAGGAGGCTGCACTCCATCAGGACTAGGGATGTGTATCGTTTGAAATTTATCGATTCCGATTCCGGTTCTGCTTATCGATTCCGGTTCTTATCGATTCCCCGTTTCGATTCCAAAATTGTAAAAGAAAGAGGTCAAACGTTTAGATAACAAAAATATCTTTATTCTTTTAAGCTTTAACTGACATTTTTACAAATAAAAAATATACATGCAATACAAATGTATTGCACAATAGCTGTGCTTTATTTGAACTGCAGGGCTATGCCTATGGCAAGCTATTAACAGGCATTACACTGTGCCTTGTCTTTTTCTTGTTTAGTGTAGTGGAGCCTCACTTTAGAGCGTTTACTGCGATCCATCTTTGGTGTTATGAAGTGACTGAGCTCGTGAACTGTATTCCACCGGGTCACCGTGGCGCAGCCGGACCCGGTGGAATACAGGGTCTACCGCGTTTAGGAACCGTTAAGCAGAACCGAAATTGTATATTTTGTATGGGTACCCGGTACCCGGCATTTTCTTATCGGTTCTCATCTGGAACCGAGTTTCGGTTCCCAACCCTAATCAGGACCAAAACCTCTCGCCACCTGGACAGTTTCTTCCCCTCTGAAACCGGCCTAATCAACAAGGCCCAGGACCCACACTGACACTGACTTTTTATACACCCAAAAACATTATGCGTGACATTAATGCACATCACGTGAACAACATCTTGTTATTTTCCCCTAAATACTATGAGCCATGTTCAGGCTCGGCTCTCTGACTGCATTCTGCACA
Organism: Gobionotothen gibberifrons; assembly: GCA_943591055.1. NCBI lineage: Eukaryota > Metazoa > Chordata > Actinopteri > Perciformes > Nototheniidae > Gobionotothen > Gobionotothen gibberifrons. Next base: position 560,559 of record CALSBZ010043701.1, on the reverse strand, counting down.
TTTTTGCACACAGCCCTCCACTTAAAAATAGAATTCACTGTAGTTTGCCATATATTGTCATAAGTGTTTTATTTATTTTGTATCTTTTAAGGTTTTCTCTGTATAGTTACATTTTAAATTAGGTGTGAATACTTGTCTCTAGTATCCTTTTTTAATTCTATATTGTTTCTTAAAAATACTTATCCTTATGTATTTCTTGCTATACTACTATACTATTGCAATTTATTTTTCTATGATTGTTTTTGTTCGCACCACCAGATACCAAAGCAAACTCCTTCTATGTGTAAACGTAACTTGCAATAAACTTGAATTCTGATTCTGGTAGTTTCTGCTTTACCAGTCGGAGACTAAATGAACACCCACTGGTTGAACATGATCATTCGAAACAAATCTTCACTGTTTTTTTAAGATAATTGTTTTAATTTTTTTTCCCTTAAGTTAATTTGAGCAAATGCATGAACTAAAATAGTTGGCCTAACATGTATAAATGTATTTTGTCACAGGGTGGACGAGGAGGCCGTGGAGGGAAACAGCCGTCTGACAGGTGAGAAACGGTGTGGGTGTTTGCTTTGTGTGGGAATGGTTGCTGAGCCAAATTAAAAACAGCTGCTGGTGACATATCTCAGATTATTTGGGGTCTTAACATATTTTGTGATGAATTTGTGTTCTCTGATAACAAAACCAGGCAGTTTTTGTTTTTAGTTGAGAATATTTGAGCATAGATTTTTAAGTTTTTAATGGCAGGAAGAACCCAGAGTATATAATGTGAAAGAGTAAACGCGCGTTACATGAGGAAAGTGTAGCTGTATTCAGCTTTCATTGAGAGGATGGGATACAACCCAGCTGAACAGAAAAGTGAGCAAAATATAAAATGGAATCATCTCGACCACTGATGCCACATCATTTATTACTCTGTCCAAACCATGACCACGACAACAGTCAGGTGTTTTTGCCAGAATATCATTTAGTATTTAGCTGTTGTTTTAGAAACAATCTGTCAAATAAATAACGTTCCTAACGCCGGTTAAAGGACCAGGCAGTATCATTACTTATTTGTCTGACTTTGTTGTTTCTACTTATAGTCGTCCGGTTTCCCTGCTTGTTTGTTCAGTACCAGAGCTCACCACAGGGGGCGCATTAGGGACGATGTTCAAAAGACCTGTTGAGTTCAACTTCATAGATGTCTTCCATTGTCTTTAAGGAAGAGAAAAAAATAGAGTTCTAGTAACTAATTATGCCTATATGAAGGGAATAAGTAGTTAACTGTTGATGCACCATCTAAAAAAACAACAACATCCCAATCTGATTGTATCAATGCTGTAGAAATGTTCTAAGGGTACATTCTTTCTTAGACCCTGGACAGGTAAATGAGATTTATGAAATGTGAATTTAGACGTGAAAATAGAGCTGTAAAGCTGTCCCATGGTTTTCACCACTCAGTAAATATTTCTCAAAATGAATGGTCATTTTCAGACTACGGTGGATGCCCACTGAGGTTTATAATGCAAAATGTACATTTATATTCCACTATCGTAATGTTTTACTCCAAGACATAAAACAAATATGAAACGGTAATTAAGGAGCAAACACCAGAGAGGAAAAATGCTTCAATGAAACGTATTGCTAATGTCAGTTTTTCCGCTTGTACCTGCAGACAGTCTATTGGAGCCAAGAACAAAGTGTACGACAACAAAGGCCGACTGCTCTCCAACAATAAAGACATGTGTGACTGCCTGGATGTGGACTGTATGGGCTGCTTTTACCCCTGCAACGGGTGCAACTCTCGCAAGTGCGGGGTCGAGTGCCGCTGCGACAGGAAGTGGCTTTACGAGCAGGTGGAGGTGGAGGGTGGAGAGATCATCCGGAACAAGTTTGTTATTTAGTCATCAGAGAAACTGGGAACTTCCTTAAAGGCGGCTGCTGTTCAGCGGATGGACCATCCAACACTGGGATGCTTTTCCTGGAGAGATCTCCCACAATTTCAACTGATAATTATGAGGCCTTGCAAAGTAACTGCCCATGGTAGAAAACTTTGCAGAACAATGTTAGCATTCTGCTGAATGTGCTTTTTTAGTTGATGCCCGGTTTCCTTCGTTCCTGTTGTTGATGTATGTACACATTGTGTATTTTTCTGGAAAGAAAACTGGTTTGTACCACAAATCTAAATAAGACAACATTTTAAACACCACGACTAATCAGTATTTTTTTGGGGATGTTACAGCATTATAAGCATGATGTTTTTTTTTTATAAAAAGGAAATATGTTTTAAATCCCTGACAAAGTCACATGTTTGATGCGAGTTCTGGCCTGAAAACACCTGCCAATTTTGAATCAGTCATAGCGCCACCTACTGGCAAAAGGAAGTTACAGTTAATAACTGTAAATCTGTTTAAATTCATGTCATTGAAGGTCACCTTGCATCACATAACATATACAATAAGCTACTAAGCAGAGCTCAGAAAGTAGATGCTGACGTTGCGGCTACATACAGTAAGCTAGTTTAGGGGATGGTTCCAGTTTGCGGATGTGAGGAGGAAGTGAGGATCTCAGTGTTTTTGCAGCGTAAGAAAAAGTCCTGGCACCCATTGTGCTGAGGTCGGCTGGCAAAGACCTGCTGATGAAGACTCCAGGGAGCAGGGGGGCGGGGCGGTCTGTGAGATGTTTTATGGAGGCCCTTTATCAAGTCAAGGCATTAATTAATTTGTCTTTAGAACCTTCCCTTTTAAAATGTAATACTTTCCCATTAGGTCATTTTCTGCCCGTTTAGCAGACTGGAGCCAGCCATCTTTAGTACTCCCCCCAACACACCGAACAAAGGCAGCATGACACAGCAGTTCATCACGCTGGCTAAAGAAAGAGTTGCAGATCTGCTGCTCAGACAGTAATGTCTCATTTATCCACATCCTGCTGTCCTTGAGGACGGCTAGGTCAAGTGTCATGCGGCGCGGGATTGCTTTGTCTTCATATCCTCAAATATCCTGCTTATTTCCATGGAGTACTTGCAGCAGGGCCGGACAAATCATGATCCTGGCAAATTTGAACTTTTAGGAATTTCCACGGTGGATGTTACTTTTTTTAAAGGGCATGCAAATTAAATGCTAGGTTTCTTTGTGTTGTTAATTGTATAACTCATTTTTATACATGGCTTATTAATATTAATATACCCTGGTCGATGCACACGAGACATTCATCAATTTGTTCCAAATTCCAATTTAAATTCAAGTCAAATCAGTTCAAGTCCAAGTGCAGAAGGTACTACAAAAACCACATCAGCCTTTAAATGATGCCTTCTTTCTCATACATTGTGCTGTATAAATGATGTATATTATTCATATTAAGCCCGATATACGCATTGTTACTGTTGTATTGATTTTAGGCGTAGCATCAGTTCATTTTGTTAAGAAATAGTCAAATTTAATTCTGTTTGAACCATTTATTAGCCCAAAATGTTATTATGTTGAGGTTACAAAAGTTGTTTATAATAAAAATAGGATGTTTTGTAATGGAATCCTTCACGTCATTTCAAGTTTTAAGCCACAAACTTATCTCAACGACCCTTGAATGGATGCTATGAACATTACTATATTTACTCATGGTCCCCAGAGTACAGCTCCTTCTCGGTTTGTTGATCTCCTGAGAGCAATGTTCATTTATTTAGTGGAATATCTTAAAATCTACAACACGGACTGCCGCAAAACTTTGTACGGTTATTCATGGTTCCCAGGAGATGAATCCCATTGACTTTCTTAAGATGTTGATCTCTAAAAGACGTGTTCCCATCAGGATGAATTGTAATCAGAATACCTTTATTCGTCCCACAGAGGGGAAATGTACATTTGTTACAGCAAGTAAAGAGCCAAAGATAAGATATTAAGAAATAATAATAATAGAAGTTACACAATGTACTAAATACACATCCAGTACCAGTTGTGAGCTAGCAGCCAGGGGATAGTATTTAAAGCCCCATCATTGGGTCATCATCTCAATTTGCCTACTACATTTGATAATCTATTTTTACGACCAAAAGACATGCAATATTAGAACGGCAGTCCGATAGGGCAGACCTCCGCTGAATGTTTCATAAGGTGAAATATAATGCATGAATCCGCCCTGAGAGTTTGATCCGTCTCTCTTTCCCACCCTTCCATCAAGTATCCTGAAAATCAGTAGTAGTTTTTCCATAATCCTGCTGGCAAGAAAACGATCTCACTACATTTATTGAAAGCATGTCAAAGGTCGCAGTGCCTCAGTCCAGCCTCACAAAGCAGGTTCTTGTGAACAGGCTTCATCATTACGGTGCCAACACAGAAAACAGCCAAGTTGCTGTGGAAATGAACTCATTACTGGATGTGTCATTTTAGTTTGATCTACCCCTCTCACTGGCTAACAGAAACACATGCAGGAGAGTACACACTGTATGTTGATATCTCCATTAGAGCCTTCTGTGCTTTAACAGCTGTTAATCAAAGACAGCAGTGATAATAATGTGCTCTGGACGGTGCTAAAAAAAGCATTTAAATAAAAGTATTTTGTCCTTAGTTTTTATAAAAATCCATCTCAAGGAAGAATACATCAAAGCCTGACACAAAGCCATCCTCTACATCAGGGGTCTCAAACTCAAGGCCCGGGGGCCAGATCCGGCCCGCGACTTCATTTTATGTGGCCAGGGGCGGACTGGGACGACAAACGATTTAAAATAAAAGCAATAATTGTGGCTTGATATTGAGTAAGAACATGTTTTTATGAACCACACAGCTTCCGGTCTTCCACGACCCGACCGGAGAAAAAGACGTGTTGCAGGCACCAAACACATTACCAGTAGAAATACATTGCTTTTAAAGTCGTTCTGTGTGACACGAAAAAAAAGGGGATAATCGTGTTGGTGAACACGAATCAATAGATTAAATGTCGTGACTATAACACGAAATGCCATGAGACTGGGTTGGCTATTAACGAACACCAATTACCTGAAATCTGCAGTGCTCACACTGAGCTGGAGAGGTGACAGAAGAGTCTGTTAGGAGATTAAGAGCTGAACCAGAATCTATGATCTATGATCAGGGTGAGAAGGTCCAAGGTCCGTCTGGATGTTGTCAGATAAGATGCAGTAATGTGGTTGTTCCATATTTCACTCCTAAAAAGATCTGAGGAAGTGAAAGGGGACTATAATTACAGCTACAATACTACAAGTTACCCTGAGGCTGATATACATTTCCCAGCATTTTTGACACACTATTTCATTGCAATTGATCACATAAGGGCCGAGGTATTTTAGTCTGACCACAGGATCAACAGCCTAAGAGCTACACATGTAATATTGCTATGTCCAGATTTTTCAAATGACTTTCTCGGTTTTATATCATTTTTGGGTGTATTTATTTTGGTCTAATTTCTATAATACTTCACTTTGGGCAATAATAACTTGTATTGGTAAATCTTCCCTTTTTAAAAAACAAAACACATGATCAGGCAAAAGAAAAAACTCTTGATACAGCAGACAATTCATTCAATCACAAACTCTGTAAGTGTGATAGCAGTTGGTGTTTTTCCAATGCCTTTACTTGCTATAACTATATTGCTTTCTCCCAACCCTTTAAGTCATATCTATCCCACACTCCCTCTACCCTGCAGGGTGCTTGTTTTAAAGTAGGAAATGTGTGTGTACAGGGTAAAAAAGCAGCACAGTCCATCTCTACCTGCTGGCTCGTTCTCCTCAAGTCATCGCTCCATGTACTCTAAACAACAAAGAAGTGTTGAATAAATACTTCAGCTCCCTCTGTCATCAATTCTCTTACTGAACTTCCACTTGCCTCCGTATGCTGCTGTCTTAAACTACACTTGAATGTACTCACACCCGCCTCTTTTTTCTGTCATTGATCATTCTGTTCCACGTTCTATCGTTAATCATTTCATGGATTGTGTCACTTGTTAGGGCCCTTTCGGCTTTGACCTCTGCACAACCGGCTGGCTCACATACTGATACCCTTTAATATGTGTTCTCCAGTGTGCACAGCTGACATCCATCCAAATGAGACTTTATACAAATGTGACAGTGTTAAGTTCCTCTCTTCTTGTTATCGATAGTTTGAAAGAATCAAGATGTCTAATATATGATGAATTCAAACAAATGTAGGATCTACTGCTTCTGGAGCCTTAGTGATATCAGGGATAAAAGTCAGACTATCTCGCATCAAGCTGCTTTGATTATTACCACTCTGTCTATCATGTGTCTATTTTGTGATTCCATCGTCTTTAAAACGTCAATGTTCTATATTTAATTCAATATTATATCTATTTGGTTTTACAGCAAACATTTCATTCTAAAAATAAATGTTTATTTTCTCAATAAGACTAATATTGACAACACAGTATAATGGATGAGTCTGACTTAAATGCTGTCCACACTAAAGAATATGTATGGTTAGGATACAACTGTTGCCAAGTCACAAGACTGTAGGTAATGAAGCTCTTCTCATTTGAATGAGTGAGTTGTCTGTCCTCAGGGGCTTCAGGTTTATCCATGTCTCCGGATTAATAAAATGTCATGCTAACATTCTTCTGACTCAGAAGCTTGACCTGCTTTTGGCTAAAAAACAAGCCTGCAAACCGAAGAGGTCTTCAGGGTAACAGCTGATATATCATTTAGTTCATTTCTCTGCAAAGATGCTAATCATTCAAACATTTCAGCAGAACAAAAGCCTGCACTGACGTTACAGCTGCGGTTTGGCTTTTGTACCATCTATTCGGTTTGAGTGCTTACACTAATCTCTTTTCAAGAGAAAACCAACGATAAAGTCTGCTAACTGGTCCGGTTTATTAATGGACACATTCGGCTACATAGCATATTTCACAAAACCTTTAAAATGAGAGCAGAGTTTAACATCAAAGTGACAGCATCATCACACAAAAAGGGCCTATTGCAATAAAGTGCAGAAGCAAGACATTTGAAATAGTTTTATGAAGAGAGAAGAGTGGAGCTTTTGGATATACTGCACAACCTTTTCTATAATTTCCACTTGTCAGAAAAGAGATGAGGCCTGCTGTTTTCTCAGTGTGATAACATTACATTGATCGCAAGATTATTGAGTTTCAGGGGTCAGTCACTTTGGTCAGGACAGAGAGGAAAGTGTTGGTGGGAAATCTAATCTCTCAGTCGGTTACTCCTGCACTGACGTGTGATATTTCATGAGTGTCGACAATGCGCTGCATATGTTACAACAAGACAAGATTTAGACAGCTTAAAAGAACAATTAAAAATGTTACTTGTGGAAAAAATACAAACCACAAAAACTTAAGTGGAACCTGTTTATTTAAGCAACATGTCATGTGACACAAAGATTACAAGTCAAAGTTGGATAGGCGGTAGGTTTCTTTAATCAAAGGACAGGCAGCTGTCTAAGTCTCCACGATAAGGCTTGCAGGAGGTGTAATCTCCATCGCACCCCTTACAGTAGCACCTACTGGCCACAGGGTAGGAGACAGGCTCTGCACACCCGTCAATGTGCGTCACCTCGTAGGACCAGTCCCCATTACAGGTCTTCTGTTCTGGATAACGCTTAGGCAAGAGGAAATCCTGTGAGGAACAGAACACGATTAGAAGCTCACGATTACTGATTCAAAAGGTACCCTTCTAACCTTTGTTAAACTGTTTGTTTTTATTATGAGATCCAGCATAATTGTATTTATTATGTTTTATTTGTAGTGTCAAATAAAGTTTTATTAGGCTGAACTGAGGCAAAAATCCGTTCTTATCAGCAGAGCGGGAAAAAGTACTCAGATCCTTTATAAATATTATGGTGTTAAAATACTCAATTACAACTCAAAGACCTGAGAAAAAAAAAGTAAAAAATACAAAAGTATTAGCATAGAAATCAAAAATATTGTATTTCTGCACATTAGACATCAAAAGTAAAAGTACTCTTAAAGTTAATATTAAAGAATATTTTCTTATTCTGTTTTTTAAATCTTACAAATACAGGGCACAGCATATCATTTGAATGTTTAAGTTTGTAAATGTTGATACATTGATAGCCGTTAAGTAGTAAAGAAGTGTGTCATATACATTAAGCTTCTGTTTTTATAAGTAAAAGTAACTAGTAGTAACTATAAGTGTATAAAAACGGTAGTGCAGTAAAAAGTACTTATTTTTACTCTGAAATTGTATGAAGTTAAAGTATAAAGTAGCAAAAGAAAAACAGGTAAAGTACAATTATGTCATACAAATAGTTACAGTAAGAACTATACTAGAGTAAATGCACCACATTCCACCGCTGCTTATCAGACGTTTCTAAAACTCTGAGTATACGGTGGCAGCTCCATACACCGGGCAGAGCCTATCAGAATCATGCATATCAGCTACCGTTCTCTACCTCGGGACACTGTCCGACACAAATGGTAGTGTTGATCTTCTTCTCTATGCCACAGCCCCTCACGGTGACGGGGCCCGTGGTCGGGTTACACCTGGACCTGCAGGGATGCCCCGCCCCCACCAGAGCCAGCACTGCTGCCATGACAACCAGCTGCATCATCTTCCTGGTGCAGCACAGACGCCTGCCACGTGACAAGATCAAGTATATGAGGATTACATTGAGACACAGTTTGACGTTGTCCAGAGTTGTTGTGATAACAAATGTTGTGGGTCAATTGTGGACATATTTATCTTTTGTGTCTCCTAAAACAAAACGAAATGATCTCTGGATGCAAACATATCTTACATCAGACCGAGCAGCTTTGCTTTTGACATCACTATTTAAAAGTTGGTCAAGTAGAAGTATGTTCCTGCTGCGGAAAAAAAATGTAAAAACAAATATGTATATATATATAGAGAGAAGATTAGATTTGATTAGAGAACTGCGATACATTAATTTCTAGAATTGGTACGATCAACATAAACAGATTTGAATTCACCCTGTAGACTTTCTATCAGGATTTCAAAAGGTTGTTTCACCTAAGTTACATCTATCTTTCTACACAGATGAACTGGTTTCAGGTATTTGTCATGGCTCCCAATTCATTTGAGATCAATGTCATTTTGTTTGTGATAATCTAATATTTTTTTCCCTGTAAAAAGTTGAACCATCGAACATTTCTTCAGACTTTGCAGGAGACAAGTATATAATCAAAACATTACGACTGCATTAAATCCACATGAATCTTCACCACGTCTAAAAGGTGTACCTGTAGATCTCCGTTGTTGCGTTGAACCTCCGCTGTGTGTGTCGTTTCTTCTGTTACTCTCTCAACATCTGCAGCAGCTGTGAACCTGCAGCTGGGCTGTCTCCCTCTTAAATAGCGCTGCTCATAAATCCCGTTAATCTATTCATCCTTGGCCTCTGTGCTTTTTTCCCCACCTGTTTAGTCTGAAAAGCTACATTTTCCCTCAACAGTGTGGGGGAGGGCCCAGGGTTCAAGGATGGTTTTTTTCCAACATATGAGAAGGAGCGAGTCGCTATCTACAGATAATCTTGTTAAGATGACATGAATGGAGGATTGGATGGACCACACAAATGTAAAAATAAATCTGCCCCCACAGTGAGATGGAAAACACTGACATGAGCATCTTCATTTGTCATACTCCGTCTTCCACTGCCATTTTCCAGTGTTTGAATGTTATATTATATCTTTCTACATATATATATGTCAGATTGTATAACTATATACATATATATGTTCTGTATTGACAGAGAAGGGTTGACCAGTCAGTGTTTTTCTCTGAAACCGCCTATGTTTTACACAATTACAGCTTTCTTCCAAATCATTTCTGTATTGCTTTTTGTGTTTAAAAAAAAAAGAAAGACATCATCACAGTGATTATTCCACCAATCTTAGTTTGTGTAATGAATTCATCCTTCAAAGACCATTTTGTAAACTTAATTATATGGGATGCACAAGTGAAAGAATCCGCAGGGAACTTTGTTGGCACTGTCTGTCCGTATACATCGTAACATATATTATGATGTGAAATGTAGTTTTCATGTGGATGCAGTGATTGTGGAAGTATTCAAATCATGAAGATAAAAACAGGTACACAAAGTAATCAGTCATCAATACAACACTTGAACATTGTAACTAAGTGCAACTCATTTCTAACTAATGTTCTTTCATCACTTCACGTCCACAATTACATTACATTACATGTTACTTGTTAGATGCTTTTATCCAAAGCGACTCACATACTCAATACTGTGGGCAATCCCCACAGGAGCAATTTGGGGTGAAGTGTCTTGCTCAGGGACACAACGACATGCTGACTGCAGTGGGGTTTGAACCTGTGACCTCCTGGTCCGAACACATACGCACAACCCACTGCGCCACACACCTCCACAATGAGCTACACTGTGCTGAGCATCACAATGACATTGCATAGTTCAATATTATGTAGGTTTACATGTTAAAGTATGACTATTCAACTATTTGTATATACATATATCTTAATAATGACACTGAATTCAGTTCAGTTGAAACTAAGTGAAGTGACCTGCTTATTATGAATAAGAATGGCAAAACAAAGTCATTCAAACAGATTGTGACAGTTTCATGATCAGCACCATGGACAGCACTACACATCAAACACATTGTGCAGTGTGTAGCGCAAGTTGTATTGTATTGTGTTGGACTCTTTCATATTTACATCACTCAATATTAATATTTTAACCACCTCAAATCTGGAAAATAATTCAGAAAGAAACTGCTTCCACAGACATTGTGAGGCAAAAACGTAACTTTAAAACAAGGTTAAACTAGAGCAGCTATGTCAAATAATGCATCCATTTTGCAACCTGTCTGCTCTCAAGCCTTTCTCTGCTTTTCACCATACTGCTATTTAGTCAACATAGATTTGCATTTGTTCATTTAGGAAAGGATAATTCATCAGCAGGAGCACTTGAGTCCATCATGTGAATGTGCCAGATGTAGCCACAGAGGCACATTTCCATCTGCAGTACCGGGCAGGTCGATGGCATTAAAAGAACACGTATAATCTAGTCCTGCATCCCATGGTTACTTATGTTTTGTTTCTGTTTATATTTCCTTCCAACCACCTGTATTGTGCTACTCAAAAATGTAAAATCATGTGGGCTAATTTAATTTGTTGGCCTCTTATCACCTGTCTCTTGCTATGCACATTATATAAAACATTAAATACAATTGTGTATTTCTGTAAGTCTTCTATTTCCAAGCTGTTTTTCTGTTTGTCATTCTCCGTGGGAAGATGTGTCCTGTGTAGTGACACATAATGGTATTTGTCACTGGATTGGTATTATAGTAATGGAAGTTAATAAAGTACACATTAGTGATCCAAATAAGTCTGTTTGGGACCCATTTTTATAATTCTAGTAATGCACTTTGCTAGTATGACCTAGCATGAAGGTATACATTGTCACACTTGTGATGTCAGCAGGTATTCATTTTATAGCTCCATAGACACAGAATGAAACAGACTTTGTTTATAGCTAAATGAGCTTTGTTCTAGCCTGTTCTCAAATCTGAAAAATACAATTCTTAAATGTGAATATACTTTAGCTATGTTGTATTCAGGTTATTGAAATTAAACACACCAAAGTTTGGAAGATATGCTTATTAATTAATCAGGGATATCAAATGTGTACAAATACGTGCACCTTACGATCGAAGGACTACTTCACGTAAGCTTTCTTTCTTCGTTAAAGCTTTATATTTGTCATTTTTAAGGGAAGCGGCAGAAACTAAAAGGGGGAGCTATTCCTCCTAAAGAGAGAAAAATAAAAAAGGAGAACCAGCTGCACGAGCATAACTGAACAAATAAATCCTATAGAAGGTGTAAGAGACGTTAAAATGTCTAAAATATCTGATCATATCTACTACAAACTATTTTCCATTGACATCTGTTCAATTTGAACTCAGGGTGTCGTTTTTCTCATATTGATATTCTGAACAATCTGTGCTGTTGTATTTGCTGTAAAGCGTCTCTACTGTAGGCTATTTTTATTATATGTACAGCACTTTGGCTCGACCAAAAATCGTTTATAAATGTGCTATATAAATAAAACTTGATTTGATTTGATTTAATTGCAGAAACGGGTTGGGTAAGGGGAAATATTCAGAATTACAAACGGAAAACACAGGAACTGAGATTATTAGAGATGTATTTGTTTGCACAAATATGGAAAGCATCAGAAATACACAAAAAACAGCAACTTATCCTAATGAGAGAAAAACAAAACATGGGATGTATGCTGCTGTAAACTGCTGCACAACCATCTGTATCCTAGTAGCCTTTAATTCAACCAAAAATATTCGTATCAAATATGAGATTTAATAAAAGGCCTCTGTCACGTACTGCATCAATGTCATGGAAACGGAACGTTGGGCCTGCAGTTAGAGCTGTTGACCATTCTGAGCTCACTTTGCACTTGGACTTGGACAAGAGCACACCTTCTGCAAAACTCACCTGTGGAGAGAAAACTCTTTGAGATTCAACCCGCTGGAAAACAAAACTTCTGAAAAACAAAACTACTGCATCCCTGATCTGCTGTGGAACCGAGAGGCTCAACATAAACCCACGGTCTCCCAGAGGAGAAGAAGCACCTGCCGCTGGCCATCGGCCGTGTTGGGAAACTACACTCCAGGTAAAAAAAGAAAAATACACTTTTAAAAATCTTACCCCTTTGATTGTTTAGTTTTCCCCTTAAAATCACACAAAGCTGTTTCTGTGGGGAAATTAGTGAGATGTTTTAGTTGAAAGGTGAAAAGTTCAGTGAATGTTGGCATTACTTTTGGTCAAAATCACATTTGGAGAAAGCAGAAACTCACTCTGTAAAATTCATATTTGTGGATAAGACTGACATTCTTTTACGGTCGAGGTGTGGAATGTATTTACAAAGAGTGTATTGATTTGAAAAACACTGTTATTTTTTATTTAATTGCAAAATATCGTCGAAAAATTACCAAAAAACGAAAACAAACAAATGGCGATTGGGCCTAATTTCATAAAATGCAAAAGATTATGCACCATGGCAACGACGCACAATTCCCTGCAGGGTATGTTTTTCTGTGTGGTTGCCTCCCTGAGCTTTTGTTTGTTTGATTGTTTGATTGTTTGTTTGTTTATTGTAGAAATTGCTACTCCTAATTTATCATTAAATAAACTTTCCTTTTAACATTAATTATTTATGCTCATTTCGTTTTTGAGGGAACACAGGTTTGTGCGCGTCCTGCGTCCAAGATGACAAACGCCTACTTAAAATAAAATGTTTCTCTTGGTCTAAAGAAGGCTTTGCGGATGTGGAAAAAAGCATAAAAGGCGCAGAGCAAGCTTCTCTTTTACTTTATCTACAATTATAGAACAAAAATAATATTGCAAAAAAAATACTGATAATACGTATTTTAATAGTTGTTGCTGTTTATCAGAAAAAGGATAATGTATAATTCACAATGTTATTCAAACCACATTTAGCAGGCTTTTAATATGTTCTCCTGTCAGCTTGGTGAATTCAAGTCATGGTTAAGATATGGATATCCTACTTTTTATTAAATTTAAGAATACATTTTTCTCCTCAGGTTCTGAGAACTTGGTCATGGAGCATCCTGCAGGCGCTGAAGGTTATCCCCCTGTCTCCAACGCTCCTGATGAGGAAGAGGTAGGTGAGGTCAGGAACGCTGTCGAGGATGAAGTCGAGGATGCTGTTGTTGTTATAGGTGGTGAGGAGGAGGAGGAGGAGGAGGAGGAGGAAGAAGAGGAGATGGAAGAGGAGGCGGAAGAGGAGGCGGAAGAGGAGGAGGCAGAGGAAGAGGAAGAGGAGGAGGAGGAGGAAGAGGAAGAGGAGGAGGATGAAGAGGAAGACTGGTCCGAAGATTCTGGATACGGGTCCATGTCCTCTGAGGAAGAAGACGAAGAGGAGGAGGAGGAGGAGGAGGAAGAAGTCCAAGAGGAAGAAGTCCAAGAGGAAGAAGTCCAAGAGGAAGAAGTCCAAGAGGAAGAAGAGAACAATGAAGATGATGGTGATGCTGACATCGGACGTCTCTCCCCTCTCGTCCAGGTGTTCCCGCCAGTTGGTTTTTGGCAGGCACTGCTTTGGAACTTCACCCCGAGCTTCCCCCCCGGACCTCCCTGCACCTTCCCTTTTGGTGTTGCTCCTCCTGAGGCTTCTGCACCGCAAGTGGAACGTCCTGAAGAAGCTCCACCCTCAGCCCCTCCAAGATCGGAGGGGTCCGCTCCATCGACCTCAGGCCTTGGCCTCCCCACCAAGAGGACCTGGGAAGAGGACTGTAGGGAAGAGGACTACAGGGACTTGCCAACCCCCACCTCAGGCCTCAGCCTCTTAACCAAGAGGACCAGGGAAGAGGACTTCAGGGACTCGACACCCTCCACCTCAGGCCTCTGCCGTCCCATGGAAAAGAGATACCGTCCGGAGGACCAGAGGCCCTCTGAGGACAGCGACTCGGACTGAGACGAACACCTGCTGCAAGATTTGAAAACCTTTGCGTCTGGCAGGACTGATGAAGCCACAGGCAGCTTCCAACATGTCTTGCTGGGTTTGCGATATGTCAAATCTTGCACCGGGACCTTTTATTAATATATAGGTTATCTTTTGAATATTGTTTGTTTGTTTTGATAATATTTGATGATGGTCGATGCTCATACCAGCTGCCCCCATCTGCCAGTTGTTAGCAGGCATTGTGTCTGAATTGTTCTCCTAGCTTTCCCCCTGGACATACCTGCTCCTTCTCTCGTGGTGTTACGCCTCTGGAGGCTTCTGCGTCGCAAGTGGAACGTCATGGAGAAGCTCCACCTTCAGCCCGTCCAAGGTCACAACAGTCCGCTCCATCAACATCAGGCTTTGTCTTCTCAACCAATAGGACCAGGGAAGAGGACTGCAGGGACTCCACCTCAGGCCTCTGGCGCCCCATGGACAAGAAATACCGCCCAGAGGACCAGAGGCCCTCTGAGGACAGCCATTCAGACTGAGACAGACCGTTGCTGCAGGATTTGAACACCTTTGCGTCCGGCAGGACTGTTGAAGCTGCAGGCAATTTCAAACATGTCTTGTTGAGTTGGCGATTTGTCCAAACTTGCACCGGGGATTTTATTCATATATTACTGTATTTTATAAAAAATACCAGAGACTGAAAATGACTTTGAAGACGATGGTGATGCCGACATCGGACCTCTCTCCCCTCTCGTCCAGCAGCTCCCATCCGCAAGTTTTTTGGCAGGTGTGTAGCGGGAAATGTTCTCCTAGCTTCCCCTCTGGACATCACTGCTACTTCCCTTTTGGTGTTGCCCCTCCGGAAGCTTCTGTGCAGCAAGTGGGACGTCCTGAAGAAAGTCCACCCTCAGCCCCTCCAAGGTCAGAAGAGTCCGCTCCAACGACATTAGGCCTTGGACCAGGGAAGAAGACTGCAGGGACTCAACTCCCTCCACCTCAGGCGCCCCAGGGACAAGAGATACCGTGTGGAGGACCACAGGACCCCCCTGAGGACAGCGACTGAGACGGACAGCTGCTGCAGGATTTGAAATGTGTCTGACAGGACTGATGAAGCCCCAGGCAGCTTCAAAAAACGTCTTGCTGGGTTGGTGATAGGTCAAATCCTGAACCAGGGATTTGTATTAATATATATTCCTATCTTTTTAATTTTGTTTTTTCTTTTGGATAATATTTGATGATGGTCGATGCTGATACCAGAGGTAAGTTAACATGGCATGGTTGTTCTCTCTGTATTTTTCCTTTTTAAAGTATAGATGGCTATCCAAGACCGGTAAGTAAATAGTTAAGACAGTGGTTAAAAAAATTCAACCGCATATACTCAAGCACTGTTTAAGTTCAGTTTGTTTCTTGTGGGTAACAGCAACATACGATACAGTGTTAAAGCAATGACTAATAACGTTAGGGAAAGTCTCCAAGTCTCTTGCAGGTATTGTAACAGGTCTCCGGCATTACACGCGGTGTGTCAACCTCCACTCAAAACGCAACTCCGTGGAAGACTGAAACTCAACATTCAGATAGTTCAACTAGGAAGATGAGTTGACTGCAGACCAGACCAAAAGAAAGGATGACTTCTGATGAAGAGCGTGGGTCGTCTTTCTATCCAAAGGCTAAGTAAGTAATCCCCTCACAAGGATTGTATTTATCATATGAGTTTTATCATATGTTTTCATCATTGGAGGTTACATTTAATAGTTTGCAACAGTTCAGAGGTTGTATATCTAAGTTTAAATTATTTATTTTTTGTGTTTCTCTCACAGGGCAGGACTCCTCTTTGTGTTTTACAGAAAGGAGCTCCATGTCCTCCACCTCAACAACCCCCGCCCCACCCACCAGCGGAGAGGACGAGGAGCTCCCCGGCTCCACCAGCACAGAGGACATTGTTACTTCTTCTTCTTCTTCTTCTCCTGTGTTGGTGGGATCGAGAAGCTCCTCACGCACACAGGAAGCTGTCACCACCTCCACATCTGTGCTCAGGAAAATATGACTTTGTATGACATCTTAAAAAACTAAATAATTCTAATGTAAATATGATTTTTTTTGTTTGCCATTTTTGTTTTACTCAAAGGCTGTTATTACTGTAAAGTGTGTTTATGTATAATATAACATGTTGTTATTGACGCCCAATCCAACCCTTTTTATTTTTGTAAATAACCCAAGTAAAGGCAACTCACATTAAGATGAGTACTTTCTTAGGCATCTCAGTTTTGGGGAAAGAATCAGGTTATGTAACTCACATCCCTACATCACTTCATATGTATAAGGAGGTGTGAAAAGCAGTTCCATGCAGTGAGCGTCAAGTTTGTTCTCGAGTTTACAAATAAATAGTGTTTATCTAGTTATTTTCACTTACTCCAAGGACCATTTTTTAAACAAATAAAAGAAAATGGTGGATAATATTAACATACTACATATATATGTAAACGCATTCGGACATAAAAACTATGATTATCATTTGGCAACGCATACAACATAAGCTCAACATTTGTGTGTCAAATAAAACTTCAGGATCAAATAAAAATGCTCACAACTCAGGGGCAGATTCCATACCTTCTCACTGTCTGTTTTACAGAAATCCTGCAGTCTGCTGCACTCAGAACAGTCAGCTGCAGCAGGAGCTGTACAGTGCAGTGACAGAGGAATATAAGCTCTTGGGCAGCCGCCACGGTTCATCCTGCTCCGTCTGCCCTTGCAGGCCCCAGGGACTCCGGCTCCCAGCATCCTGCCGACTGCCATACCGTCCTAACAAGGCTGCAAGGACTTTTATAGACTGTCACTCTTGTCCTCTAAGGCGCTACTTCCTTTCGCTGAAATACATCATTCTTATCATATATTTTCTCCTTTAATGAACACCAGTCAAAGTTGATTAATCTTGTAGAGCAGAACACATCATTAGTCACTTTCTGACTCGTCTGTATAACAGCGGGTAACTCCTCTTAAATGAGCGCATCTGCAATGAGGAATGATTTATTAAGTATGGAGCTGAACCTATTGATATGCTGATTACATGAATAACATCTTATTTACAGTGACGCAGGAATTTGGAGAGGGTAGGAAGGACCTTTAAGATTATATCAAGATTTTGGTTCTAAAAATAGTGACTTTGTGTTGCAGCAAGTTTAAAGACAACAATACTAAAGAAGCATTAAATCGATAGGGAGAATCTAATGCAAGCTATGAGATCATAAGGCCTGCACTGAGATGTCACGTTATTGTCCACTGGGAGTCCATTTAGACGTGATGGATGAGGTAAAGGTTTCAGTGCCCCGGATGGTTTCTTGGATCATAACTTTAAGCACTATTATAAAAAATAAAAAAGCTCATTTGGGGTGCTCAAACAAGCTTTATATGGAGCTGCACATAAAACAGCTCAGAGCAGTACGTCTTGTGGACATCTCATATTTGAGTCATGGGTCATTTGGTTTTGAGCTCTGGAAAAGAGTCATGTTTTTTTTTTGTATCAACACACCGTAAACACTGCAACAAGAACACACACTCAGTCACAGCCTGCTGCCTGCAGAGCCCTTTCCATCATGCTGGAGGGGACAGCAACTTCAACAATCAATGGGAAAAATCATCCAGGAAAAGATAGAAAGAGAAGAAAGAGAAGAAATGTGTTCTTTATATCACATAAGAATAAATGTCTTCTCTTTTTCTCGTATCCATCATTTTATCTTATTTTGTTACTACTCGTTGATTTATGGAACCCCCTAATGTTTTCTTATTTTGGCTCTTCTTTCCAAGAGTATCTTTTACAAGTGATAGAAAGCACTCGTGCCATGATAAGAAAATAGCATCTCGTTTTTTTACAGTCGATTTTCCAAGGCGCGGAAACACAAGTTTAAAACTGTGGGACAAAAAAATGGCACGTAATTAGAACTTTGAATATTTTTGATTTTAGAGTAATTGTGTTTATTAGATTATTACATTTGTGGGCAAAATAAATGTGATTCAGTTAAGACTAAAACAACTCTTCTATTGGCTTACATACTGCTCTTACTGTAGATGCTATTTTTCCTCTAACACCAGTATTGACGCTCTGTAAAATCCCATTTAAGTTGTTTAAGTACATTAAAAAGTACCTGGAATTCAATACTGCTGAAGTTCTTCACCTTTTTGACTTTTTTTTGGCATCTGTCCAATTCCTGTGCCAGAGTATTTGCACACCTGCCCTTGTACAGTGGTTAGGGGGCATTAAACTACAATAAAGCTATCAACAATATGTCTCAAATTGAGACAGATTATAAGATACATTACACAGAATCTTGCAGCATAAGGCTGGTTGTGTCGCACGCAAAAACACCCACTGAGGCCCCAACAACCTGCACCCCCCCTCCCATTTCCCCCTCCGTACATCAGGTCTATACAAACGCCTCCACATCGCTGCCAAGGACAGGACCTTTGTTTGTTGACTAACTGGATGTGTGTGCCTGGGTGTAGGTGGTAGGTGTGTTTGTGTATCGACAACTGATTATTCCTCCTCTGTTGTCTCTTCATATATCATTTCAGATTTGTTGTTTTATGTATTTTATTACCATATCTGTGTTTTATTGTTTGTTCAATATCTTACGATCACATCATCCAGAACATACTTGCTGTGGTATTAAAAATAGGGCTGTAGCCAGGATTGAAAAACATATATACAACGATTTTCCCCAATGCAAACCCACTCACGCTTTTTTTTAAAGTAATAAAACACTTCTGCCATATTTTATACTTGTACAAATGCTGATATTCTTAAATTGTATTAATTCATTCAAATAGAAGTATTTAAGTGTATTAGTGTCTACATGTTACAACCCTCTGAAAGCAACAGACTCAAGTGATGTCTTTTGAGGATTGTGGACAGTTACAGTGAGATATACAAAACGTTTTTCACATATGTAGTATAACTTTGCTGTTCCCATTTAACAACCTTCTCTTGCCTTCTCTTTGATCCTGTTAAAATGTTTTTGTTATTTGTTGCACCTGCAGCCATACCTGTAGTGATGTCACCTGTAGATCACTGCAGCAAGGTGAGACGTCCAACCACTAGAGGTCAGCAAAGACCATTTAGAAGGGGCAACTCTTTATATTGTTTTTTCTCTTTATATTTGCAGAAAAGATCATTGCAGGTCAAAAGTTAATTGTGATCTTATGATATTCATGTTCGCTACATTTCCGAGCTAAATCATAACAGAATGGAATTCATTGTGGGGCTCCAACACTGACATCTAACACCAACAATATCTAGATTGATAAATAAAACTCAAGGTTGGAGAAAAATTAAATATTTGTGGGTGAGTGGTCCTTTTAGGAAGTTATTGTTCAAATAATAACTTTTACACTTTAGCGAAAAAACTCAAACTTCTCTGACCTCATCAGCTATAACACAAAGGGAACACATTTTTACATTATTCATAATCATTTTCATGGGTAAAAGTAATTACTTTATATAAATAATTAAATAGTTGATTGAATTGAGTATGCTGGTTTGTTCACTGTGTATGTTTCTATAAGATACTTTGAGGGTGTGTCAGCTGATGCAGCTGTGTTGCAGCTCTGGCATCAGTTCAAAGTGCACCTAAACGTGTGTGTAATAAGGTGCCCTCTATCCTCACTCTAGCACCTCTTATCATTACTGACCTCACATCTCCCCCTGGTGCTGACTGAGGTGGATGCTCAATGAACTGCAAAAGGAGTGTGCAGGATCTGTGTGTGTGTGAGTGTGTGTGTGTGTGTGTGTGTGTGTGTGTGTGTGTGTGTGTGTGTG
>CALSBZ010043701.1:476015-540335 GCA_943591055.1 Gobionotothen gibberifrons | reverse complement strand
GTGTGTGTGTGTGTGTGTGTGTGTGTGTGTGTGTGTGTGTGTGTGTGGTTGCCTATATGTTCTGCAGACTAAAAGAGTTCTTCTTATGTCTTAAGTATAAAATACAGAGACGCCAAATTGAATACGAGCTCTTTAAAAGAAAAACAGTGATATGTGCACTGTCAGCGGCAATGATTGCAAAAGCCTCCACATTGGATTTTACATTTTGTTAAAATGTCCTCTTAAGAAAAAGAAGCAGAGGCAACCAAAAACATCCCTACAGGAATATTACAACTAGAGATTTCAGAAACACCTGAGGGAATGATTAGGATTCCTTAGAGGGATATTGCATCAGTGTTCTGCTCTGGAATAACAGGCTGTTCGTGTCCTCATTAGAGTTTTGGAGTCAAACACACTGGATTGAATAGGCCATAGCAACTGATTGCTGTGTATCCCAGCACCAGGCTTGTGGTGGTATACCTGCATAAAAACTAATTATCCAAACAATTAAATTAAACCTGGGAGGTTTCAAAGGGGCAATGAATAAGAACTTTACTGTCCCATAGCGCAAAACGACCCAAATAAATCTGTGGTGGCAATAGGGGGCTGATCAATAACTGTGACTCAACGGATACATCACCAGGGGCTGCAATGTCTGGTTCTTAAAGTTTAAAAAACGTTTTTAAAGACTACATTCATTTCTGATTCCTCAAGGAAGGGCCAACAGTAAAAACATCTGTTTTTCTGAAGCCTTCATACTTCTTCATACCAAGCACTCACAAGGTTCGGCTAAAATGTACTAGCCTGTAAATCTTAGACTAATCTTCAAAATATGATACATTATTCCAGAATCGAACCTGGAACAAACAATGTAAATCAATGTGTTAGACCCGAGGATAGTCACCTAGATATTAGATGTTGTTGTTGTCATGATCAACGCTTGTATAATCCAATCCAGAAACGTAACTTCTGCCACACTCTGAGCTGCTGCTTTGTCCTATGGAAATGACTGCCACTGTCAGAGGGGGGGAGACACAAGTTACACACTGCAGCTTTAAGATTAATGATGTAAACAAACCTCTTACAGGTTAGGAATCATGATTGACTTGAATTCAGTGATTGTCCGGTGCTTAACTCTGCATTAAGAGTTCTTATTCCACGTTTTTAAGGTTTGTTGTTCATAGGTGACTCTTGAATCAGGGACTGTTGATTTGGGAGGGATACATCACACAAGAAGTACTTCCTTAGAGTTAATTACTGTTGGTTCATTAATGTTCCCCTGCAACAACTCTGTGGTTTTCCATCTGATTTCTATTGACAAAAACTGGGACGCAGGGAAAGATAAAGAATGAATACATGACATCCGTAGCCATTCACTTTGAAGTGCTCCGATGAAGGGGTTGCAGAAACACTGGACAATAATGATGTTTAGCTGTCCTGTTAACTCATGAGGGACATTTAAGACACATTTACATTTTTGTAATGTTTGTAAAACATGGAGTTAAACATCTAAGATATGTCATTGGGGGAATAATAATTTCAGGATTAAATACTTCCAATGATTTACATATTCTGAATGTAAACTGTGATAACCTGACGTGTGAAGATTAAGGTAAAATATATTTATGGATTTTTCTTAATGGGTAAAATTGATGAAAATATAGAAAAAAAAGTGTTCCAAAAACCCTTATGAGCAATACTAAAACATGCAGGCATTTTCTTCCAGAAATATTTCTAAAGGAGAAATAACTACAACAATTGTTTTGTTAAATTGGGGGAATAGATTCAATTGTTGGCAAATGTACTTCGTTTTACGCTGTTCTGCCAGCAAGGTACACGTATCTACGTTACTTTAGGAATGGATGGATAGTAATGGATTACATTTCGGGGTAAGGACACCGGTTGCCACCCAGCAGTGGAGATGAAGGGCATGGAGGCTCGGGTGTGAGACTGCAGCACGGTGCGCAGTGACCGGCTGCGTCCACTGGGGGAGGACCGAGCACCGCCTGCATGCGCTGCGGTACACCAACGACTTTCTCACCGAAGCTCTCCAGCATCACACACACTTACACACAAATGCACACACGTGGACGAACACACGAAAACACACACACACACACACACACACACACACACACACACACAATGGGAGGGATATCGGAGTATAGGTAGGGCTACAGCGGCAGACAGACAGATGTGTGATGCTCAGACTCCACCATGGGGCCATTTCCCCTCGCCTGTGTGAAGGTAAACTTTTACCCACCATCACATCTTTACTCCGTGACCGTGTGGAGCTGTCATTGATGCCAACTCGCTGATTGCACACCTGCTTCTGTTTTTTTATTTGTTCCAATCATAATTGCTGCCGGCACACTGGGAACGATGCAGCAGAAACGGGGGCTAAAGTGGCGTTAGATCCTGTTGAATTGAGAGCAGACGTCGAGACACAGCCAAAAAGTGTCCTCCTCGGAGTGCGTCAGAGCACGGATGTATAGAGTGGATGATATATTCGCTGGTTGGATATAACGAAGGATTTGTGAAATTACCCCCGAAATCAAGACGTGAATTTGGGCAGAAACGAAGAACTGCATCCTCACCTAGCCTTCCTCCCCCTCCTCCTCCACCAGATTTGTTTGAAGGGGGGCTAAGGCGATTTCGTTTGGCCCCTTTTAACATGTAAGTATACATGTGAGAATGAATGGAGGCTATTTTAATAAGCAGGAAATGTCATGCGTTATGTCGGTTCTCAACCTAAATGCATTCATTTCCGAAAGCTTACCTCCATGCTACTCAATGATAATAAACCCCAGCTAATTCATAAAAAAATAAAACACTATACTTATATTATGCCAATTAAGTTTACCAGCCTTTTATTGCAAAACATGC
The DNA here is from genome assembly GCA_943591055.1 of Gobionotothen gibberifrons. NCBI lineage: Eukaryota > Metazoa > Chordata > Actinopteri > Perciformes > Nototheniidae > Gobionotothen > Gobionotothen gibberifrons. Next base: position 537,470 of record CALSBZ010043701.1, on the reverse strand, counting down.
GTTATATCCTGGACTATGGAGTCGCCAAAACAACGGACATATGTGAATTAATCATTTGTTTTGGTTAAACCAACTGCTATGCTCTCTTGTCTTTTTCCTCGCAGCTCCAGGGAGCGTCGGCGAAATAAAGTCCTTCAGATTCACTGGAGCTATACAATATACCAGCAAATTCAGTTGTTTTTTTATCACATAAAATGGCAACCAGGAGTGACCACGGATAATCAAGAGACGCATTTGGGCGCAAGCCGCGGCCGTGGATAATTTAACCACCTGATGGGCACCGGATAAACCGAGGAGAGACTGCTTTGGTTGAAGCTTGTTGACTTGATGATTAATAATGCCGATCAAATAAAGGGCGCTGCAAGTTTGCAACAGCGCCTGCGTAACAGGCTTTGTCACAGGCCCTCGCGTTTTTTGGATATGGTAATGATGTCATAACATATTGGGGGCCAGTGCCTAAACGGGAAGATAGGCTGATCAATGCCCCCTATCACGTAAGTAGCCACATGGACTGCTCTCAACATGGACCTATGTGAGGTGTGTTTGTTATTCTGACTTTCTCACATTCAGAACTGATTGGTCGAACCGGTTGATGTCTCATTTTCTCTCTCTGCGCGCGCCGAGCTGCAACTTTTATCCTCTGGCCTCCTTCCACATCGCCCCGAGGCGGTCACTCTAGCTCACGGACCGAACCGCTCGTTGACTCAAGATGGAGTTTGCCATGGTGGGTGCGGACGGCGGGTGCAATAGTCACCTGCCTTACGGATATGCCCAAGCTCGCGAACTGGAGAAGGAGCGCGAGAGGGAGCGCCAGGCTGCCCAGTCGGGAACGGCGGCTACTGAAGGTGGGTCCGGTGCGGAGGAAGGAGATGGTGTTAGTGGAGGTGCTGGGGACGGCGTGGGGGAGTCCACCTCCTCCTCGAGCGCTCATCTCCTTAACAACCGCCAGCATCAGTCTCGCGCCGCCTCTTCCACGAACGCCAACATCAGCAGCGGTGGTACCGCCTCGTGCCCCTCCTCCTCCTCTTCCTCCTCCTCTTCCTCCTCGCAGCCGCCACAGCACCAGCAGGACCCCGAGCAGCAGCACAGGGATATCAGAGAGCGGAAAAAGCAGCGCGGCGTCGGACGCTGGAGACGCAACCGGACGACTCTCGGCGGGGACCTGCGCCACTCGGAGCTGGCGCTGCTCGGATCCGAGGAGGACATGATGATAGAGGAGGAAGAGGCCGAAGGAGCAGAGGAAGAGGAGGAGGAGGAAGAGGAGGACCGGGTTAGCAAGAGGTCCAGCTTTCTGTGTAACATGGATGATGAGGAGACCGTTTCGCTCACTGACAGGCGTCCTCAGTCCGGATACGAAAATGTTTACAACGAGTGCGGCTGCTGCGAGAGAGTGGTCATCAACGTGTCGGGGCTGAAGTTTGAAACTCAGTTCAAGACTCTCGCTCAGTTCCCGGACACGCTCCTGGGAGACCCTGACAGGCGAATCAGGTACTTCGACCCGCTGAGGAACGAATACTTTTTCGACCGGAACCGACCGAGCTTTGACGCCATTCTTTACTATTACCAGTCAGGGGGGCGTTTGAAAAGACCCGCAAACGTCCCATTTGACATTTTTTCCGAGGAGGTGAAGTTTTATGAGCTTGGGGAAGAGGCAATACTCAAGTTTCGGGAGGATGAGGGTTTTGTGAAAGAAGAGGAAAAACCTCTGCCGGAGGACGAGTTCAAGCGCCAAATTTGGCTGCTGTTTGAGTATCCGGAGAGCTCGAGCCCTGCCAGGGGGATAGCGGTGGTGTCCGTGCTGGTTATAGTAATTTCTATTGTCATTTTCTGCATGGAGACGCTGCCGGAGTTTAGGGATGACAAAGAGTATCTACAGCCACGACTCAACTCCACTCAACCTGATCACGGATTTACTCCTTTCAACGACCCGTTTTTCATCGTGGAAACGGTTTGCATCATCTGGTTTTCCTTTGAGATTACAGTGCGCTTCTTTGCGTGTCCGAGCAAACCGGTTTTCTTTAAAAACATTATGAACACAATAGACATTGTATCCATTTTGCCTTATTTCATAACTCTCGGCACGGACCTGGCGCAGCACCAAGAAAACGGGCAGCAGGCGATGAGCTTTGCCATCCTGAGAATAATCCGTCTGGTCCGGGTGTTCCGCATCTTTAAGCTGTCTCGGCACTCCAAGGGGCTGCAGATCCTGGGCCACACTCTGCGCGCCAGCATGAGGGAGCTGGCCCTCCTCATTTTCTTCCTGGTCATCGGTGTCATCCTTTTCTCCAGCGCGGTGTACTTCGCAGAGGCAGACGAGCCCTCCTCGCAGTTCACGAGCATCCCCGACGCGTTCTGGTGGGCCGTGGTGACCATGACCACGGTGGGCTACGGGGACATGAAGCCCATCACTGTCGGTGGGAAGATAGTTGGCTCCCTCTGTGCGATAGCTGGCGTGTTAACCATCGCGCTCCCGGTGCCGGTCATAGTGTCCAACTTCAACTACTTTTACCACAGGGAGACGGATAACGAGGACCAGGCGCCGGTGGTGGAGAGCTTGCCCCCAGGCTGCCCGTATTTCCCGGACTTTTTTAGGAAGTGTAAAGGCTCGCCTTCTGGCTCCACGCTGGGGGACAAAGCGGAATATATGGAGATGGAGGAGGGGGTCACGGAGTCTCTTTGCGGGCTGGACAAGAGCCCCAGTAAAGGAAACGGCACAGACATAGGCAGGAGAAACAGTACTAACTCAAAATCCATACAGACTGACGTGTGATTACAAGTAGAATTTAGTTTTACCATTTTTTCCTAAAGAAGATTACGCCCTATAAGATACTGTTTGCCTATAAGCAGGTGGTCCCCATGACACACGTTTTACGCACACAAACATACACACATAACACTCGTTCACAGGTCACCAATTGGAAGATTATAATGTTTCATTATCTCCATCTCACAACGATGGTTTCTCCTAAATCCTCTCCTAAACCTTTAGGAACAATTATGATGAATATTTGCCTAATGGGTTAATTAATTAATAATTATTTTGTCTAACCTTCGGGCTTCCAAATCTGTCATAAATTAAAAGTCTAGACAAGACAGGCTATGCATTCGCACTTTATCAGTTTCATCTGTCAGTATAAAGGTAGGGGCGATCGTTTTGCTGTTATGCAATAAAGTTAACATTTGTTTGCACTATGTAATTTGCGCTGGGTTAGGTTGATTTTTATTTCAGAGACAGAAACTGTAGGCCATGCAAATGACATCCTCTGACCACTTAGATGAAGAATGTTTGAGTAACTTCCTTTAAGAGGCAAACTAAGGTTATTAATAACCTCTTTCATACTCTGCCAATACAAATTGGACTATAAGAAAGGAAAAGCCTGGGATAGATAAAATACCTTTGTTACTGCTCCAACTCTTAGTATGAACAAAAAGCTCATTAAAACATAGCATTTGCCAGACATCAAATAACCCAGGGCTAGAATTATTTGTATTACATCTACACAAATATGCTTTTCCATAAAAAGCCTTGTGTTGTTGACCCACAATGAGAGCTAAGCACAGGAAACATCAGAGTTAGAAAAAGGCTGGAGAAATGACTTGCCCTGCCAGGTTATGTAAGGACAGGCTTGGAGCCTTGGCCAGTATCCCCCGTTTAATTGAAACCACCTCAAAATGACAATATCCCTTTACACGGACGTAGATGGAAAGCTATAGCAAAACCAACTCTAATGTGGAAACTCCTCGAAGGGGAGTTTGCGAGCAACTTCCTTTCCTGTCCCCTGGATTTTGTGCACAAAATATTTTATTTTCTCAAGAGGACTATGATTATCTTCTTGCTCAGAGGATCACCGAGATGTGGATGTCTTCCAAGGTATGTAGCCTGCACTTTGTGTGACAGTGATGGTGAAAACAACTACATGAAAGAGATAGTCAATAATGCCCCTGAAAATATGGAGACATTTTGGATAAAAACAATGAATGCATCACTCACTATATGTATCAGCTCATAGTGCTTATATTTAGTGGCATCTCACTCAACATTTATTTTCAACACTTGGTTGTCCCCTAGACCAAAGAAAGAACGCATGATTACTCATGCGTAATACTGTGGAACTATGGCTTTATATGGCGCACAATCCAGTCATCATGTTTGGCATTTATGCAACACTAAGGCCTCAAATCCAACAATATTACAAACACCTTCTCATTCATAATAATAAAAGCTGTAATTATCCGCTACAGGATGACATCAGGTCAGCCTGCTGCAGACCTATGGCAAGGGAAGATTTACCACAAATGATTTTGTGGAACATTTATAGCGTCTGAATTTATGCAGCAGTGATTTTTTTTTTTATAACTTTAAAAGTGAAGTGCTACAGAGCTTACACCCTGCTATGAAGGATAGGGTTGATATTACTTAAATCAAAGAATAATAGATTTGATTTGTTATTAAGGTGTCCTTATGTTGTCTCTTGGTAGTCATCTTATTTAAAGTTAAGAAAGTATTCTCACCCTTACATTAGGTGTAGCTGTAGCATGAGGACATTGTGTCACATAGGGCCAGGACATTTTGTAGTGTCACTATATCAGCCTAAACTCCCTTCTCATTTCAAATGCTGAAAGCTAAACATTTTAACTTGGTGCAAAGTGTATCCTTCACGGTGTCACCTGATTTACAGATAGGATCACAAAAGACACAGAATATATTGAATAAATAAAGTTAAATAAACTATACACGTTACTCCTTTCATCAGTGCTCTTCTGCATTCCTCAGCACATTATCACTGCATCTGCATATAATCATTTATTGCATGTTTTTATATCCTCAGAGGAACTATTCCAACAAGATATTTTCAACACCTGCTCTCACAACTGAACACACACACACACACACACACACACACACACACACACACACACACACACACACACACACACACCGTCCTGGTATGGTGCCAACTCCTTGATACCTCACATTTAACACTTACATAATGTGGCTTATGGCAAGAGGCGCAATCTGAATTTTTTTCAAGCAAAGTGTGTGGGTCTGGCATATTCTTAGGCCTTTAGCTGCTGAGCCGACTGTGAAAAATAGGCTGTATCATCGTGAGCCACAGAACAGAGCTGAATGGGTCTGACTCTTCATAGCGTCTCATTGTCACATGCACGGCGAGTCTTTGTAGTGCAGATTTAGACCATATGGCCAGGCCATGTGACAAAGTGAGAGTTATTTATGGTTATTTCTCAAAAGGTATTCTATGCATGTCAAAGGACACAGAGGAGAGGTGGAAAGAAAGTGAGTGTGCGGTACATAATGTCACACTAGGTTATGTAATTATAGTACAAGTGAGGAGAGTGAGATCAACAGTTTAGGTCACTAAGGCAAACATGTGCTGGTTATAGCTTCTCCAGTGTGGCCAGTTGCTGCTAGCCCCCATTATATAACATGGGCATTTTCTGTACATTGAACTCTAATGGTTATAGGTACATTGACTTCAATTAACAGGGGAAACTGTCCAGGGTCCCCAAATGCCCCATGTTCTACTGTGGCAATCACTTTGTTGATCTTGAATCAAACATTTTTTGTTGTTGCAATAATCAGATATAAGCACAATTACAAGACTGTCGGTCTGACAAAATGTCAAGGATTCAACGTATTATTATTTTATATATTTACTATTTTAGCAGGAAGACGTTACATATTGCCTGTTGTATGAGAGTCAAAATGGCAGACATGAGATTATATATTCATATTTAAGAATACTTTTAACATATCACAAACTAACTGACATACAGCAAACCTGCATGTGAAAATGCATTAGTGTGTGTGTGTGTGTGTGTGTGTGTGTGTATGTGTGTGTGTGTGTGTGTGTGTGTGCGTGCGTGCGTGCGTGCGTGCGTGCGTGCGTGCGTGCGTGCGTGTGTGTGGGTGGGTGGGTGTGCGGGTGTGTGTGTGTATGTCTGTGTGTGTGTGTGTGTGTGTGTGTGTGTGTGTGTGACCAGTATTGTTCAAAGATGTGGCTATTTCAGACATGGTAACAGTCTCTCTGCACTTTTGGAATCCATGCATACCAACATACGACAACCAACATACACGTCTGTATGCCATGCAACTTATTCACATAGCTATCATGGAAATTAGCTGGTAAAAGACTCAACTTCTAAATGAAGAACAGCATCAGAGTTAATCATATATATATTTGTATTGGGTAGATTAAATGCCACTGACCAGTATTCAGAGCTTCTACTGGCATAAAACATTTACAAATGCTTTATTGATATTATTCGGCTTCTTACATTCCAGTCCAGATTTAATGACAGTTGACTCTTATATTGAAACTTCCTGCTCTGCATAACAAATTGACAAATTGTGCTGATAACCAGAGGTCAGAGTCACCGCTGACCCTGCAGACAAATGGCTCATTTAGCTGTTTGGAAAATTACTCTTACCTGCAGCCAAGACATCCATCCATCTTCTACATCTGCTTGTTGTTGTTCAGGGTCACAGGAGGCTGGAGCACATCCCAGCATGCACTGGGCAACAGGCAGGGAAGAATGAACGGTTTGCCAGTTTTTCAAAGAGCCTAAATAAAGACAGACAAACACATTTATAATCATTTTGACTCCTTACGGGTTTACTGTTTCCAGTCTACTTTACCAGCACCCATTAGAGTGTAAAGATGATACTGGACAATGTGCAATTACTGTATGGCTTTGACATCAAACAACTGACCCCCTGATCCCACTGCGAGCGTCTGCGTTACGTTACGTTGTGGCTACGCCCTGCTGCGACCTCCTCCTGCGTCGTAACCCACCAGGCGCGTTTCAAAACGTTGTGGAAGCGGAGCGTCATATGTGCAGCCTCGCAGTTGTTGTTGATTTTGGAATATTTCCTGGACATTTGTACTTCTACAAGTAGGCTACGTAGTTACATGGTTTATGTTTGTGTCTGTTTAAATCGTGTTTATTGTTGTTATTTCCTATTTTGTTGTGTTGTAGACTACAGACAAAGTTAAGAATAATTGTAATATCCCAGTTATAAACGACATGAATCAAAGATATGTTGCTGTATTTTAGTGGTAAAACAATGCATTCATCATCATAATTATTCTATATATATAATTTACACAGTGCCTGTAAACCGGAGGAGAACGCTGGCATTTCTCCTCCTACTTGAAAGACTACGGAGGGATAGGGGCTGCAAAAGTGTGTGTGTATATATGCTATATATGGTCTGAACGTTCCACTTCCTGCCTGCCCGACATTACCTTACGGCTGCGCCGCGTCAAAAATAGGATTCATCCTATATTTTAGAAATTCCTTGCGGCGAGGAGCTTCTGGGACGCTTCGAGTCGCGGCGTAGCGTGGCGCAGCGGGTCTGGTGGAATAGCACCCATTGACTAGAGTGGCCGCGAACGCTAAAAACCCAGCAGACGGAACGTAGCGTGGCGTGGCGTGGCGTAGAAGCGCCCGGTGGGATCAGGGGGTTAGAACTATTGCAGTCTAATGCAACACTTCTACCTTCATTAATGTTTTAATGTTCAGTTTTGGAGCACTTTGTTTCTTTTTTTAAAGGCTGGAGTTTTAATGGATGGTTATTAGTAGACTCGATCAAGGTTTATACAGATTCCAACATTACAATTACATCGAATCAGACTTCTCCAAAAAAGCTTAAACAAATTACATAATAGCATTTATGAAGGTTAAGTAATGCTCAAATTATTAAAAGAGGAAAAAGGAAATCACAAACCTAAACTATTTGGGATTTTCTGCATTTAGTTTAGTTTATTTAATTGTTTCGAGCGTGTAAAACTAAAGAAAATACAAATGAAACAAAAGGTGATACAGACATGATACAGTACTATACAAATGAATGCAATAACAAAACGAAAGGTTTAATTAATAATTGAATAATCTGTAGTCTCATTGTCTGATATCAATAAACAACACAGCTTTAGCTAATTACACGTCCGAAAAGGGATCGGAAGAAGTTTACACTTATTTAATCCGACCCCTTCACCCTTTTTTTTTTTTTTACATCTTAATATATGTTAACATACAATATAAATGTATACTTATAATCTTGAATAGTTTATATAATCATTCATATCATATATACAGGCAAGTTAGGAGAATGGTCTCTATATATTTATATATATACATATGTACATACACAAATTCATACAAACACAAATTCATAAATATATTGTTTTAACTATATATCGTTGGATTAGTATTAGCTGGGTGCACTTAATAAACTGGCAACTGAATGTTTGTTTCAATGTTCTCTTCTTACTGCCAAAAAGTTACGTTTTTTAGATGCACCGTCTTCTTTAAACACTTTTCAGCACTTCCAACAAAAGCACATACAAGCTTTTATTTAAAAATTTTATAATGTGTTCTTGTGTTAATGCCTTTAAATGTTTGGTATTATTAGGACATGACACACATGCAACACAGATCATAAAGGTGGTATACAAAGGGATGAAAAGTATTCTTCTATTCCCAGAGGTGAGAATTAACAGTGACATACAGTTGTTTCTGTGATAATAATGCATTGTGTTGGTGTGCAATATTTCACTTTTCAACTAAGTTCTGAATTATTTCTACTCGAACATGTTTACACAATTTAATGTTCAAAAAAACATTATTGTCATACTGTCTGTCTAAATATACCTTTAACTAACCTCTGCCTGAAACGCTCCATTTTAGTTATTGCCTGAAGTCTGCTCTGATTGGCCTGCAAGAAAAAAAGTTCTCAAGCCGTACATGTACTGTAGATACTCACAATAATGTGTTCACGTCCCCTTTAAACATTGTATCAGCACATTACTGCCTACAAAATAAACGGTTAAATGTTAAGAATTTAAGCAGGAAAGCTATTCTTGCTCTTACATTTTTCCCACTGATCCAGCTTGTACCTTTTCCATAATTGCAATGATTTTGTGTAGAGATCATTAATCAACCAAAATACCATAGAATGGAACAACATAATGACGCCTGTTTGAGTAAAGCACCTTACTTGTACTGCTGTAAGTAATTATGATAAATAATATATTCATAGATGAGACATCATGTCTCACTGATGAAATATTTTCCTTGGAAGTAACCAAAGCAAGAAAAGAAAAGGAAAGAAAAAATCGTGACTTGAATTTCATGAGGCTGGAACGTTTCTCGATTCATCTGTCCTGCCAATCCATTAATCAGGCCTGATAAGGGGCCGTTGCCAACACACAATACACAATCCCAGCTGTTGTCAGTATTTATGGTAATTGTGGTTCCTTTAAAAAATGAGCCTGCTTAAGTTACCTTCTTGTAAAAACATGAACTAATGGTTCAAAGAGGACAGAATTCATTAATCAATGTTAATTGAAGACTGTAGTTTGACTCTGATTACAGTTAGGCTGCTGTACAAAACGATTGGTGAAAGAAAACAGAGAAAGAGAGTGCAAAAGCCAAAGTAGCAAGTACATAGATTGAGAATAGGACAAAGCTAACTTTGGATTTTAGGAGTTTTTCTAAACCAAAATCACAAAAAAGGTTGATAATTGATCAAATGTTTTTTTATGTTCTAAATGAGGCTGCATGCATGTCCAGCTAACTAATCTACTTCATGCAGTAGTAATCAAAGTTTCCTGAAATCTTTCTGTTTCTTTTAGTATCCATGTGTTCCACCAGATGTCTATTGCAAACAGAAAGTACTAACAGTCAGTGTTCATCCTATATTATTGAAGTCTTGTAACGTTCAATGTGAATAATACCATATGAAGATATGAAAACTAATTGAATCCAAGTAGACCAACAGGTTTGCATTAGAAATACGTCACATAAGTCACATTTTCCATGTCATACTTTTTCTCACCTTAAGGCCTAGCTCTACACTGCAACACAAGAGCAATGCTGTAACATATTTCGTTGTGCATTATCAACTGAAGAGGATGCTGACATTCTGCCTGTTCTCGTAGCTATCTATCATTTGGCAGAACATCATGTCTGAAACCAGGAAGTGCATCTTCAAAACTCTTTTATCAAGATTCTTAATAAGCTAGCTCCCACTTAACATGATAAACCAGTCCCATTTGAAATGTCAGTCAGCAAAATCCCACACTAGATTAAGAAGCCTGCTTTTGTGTATCTCTATCTGACCGAGATTGTGTATGAATTGTCTGAAAAAATGATTGGTCTGCCACTTGCACATATGCAGTGTAACAAACAGTTAGACAACTTGCCCTTCCGTTGACCTAACGGTCTACAGTGTATTTGACAAAGATTGTTTGTCACCTCCCATTTTCCACGATTAACAAAATGTTCACAGCCCAGGCTGACGGAGCAGTTAATAAAGCACCCTTGGGATTACAGCCCCAGTGTAAATTTAAACCAGCTCGTGCAGGTTTCCATGTAGCAGTTCCTCTATTGAAGAATAGCAACCTGATTCTTTGCCCCCTCCTCTGTATCCCCTCTATCCCACAGAATCCCAGGCTTTATTATGTTACATCATTCTAGACGTGTAGATTGTATTGCTAATTACACATATGCCTACGTGTTGGGTTTCTCCACCCACACAAATCAGCTGCTTTGTATGCTATTGCCTTACAGTTATATAAAAACACTAGTTGTTACATGTTCGAAAGAGAAATTATTTTTTTGAGGTTCCAAAATGCAAATTAGAAACACTTTATAGATCATTATTTACAATATAATGAGGTATACTGCTCAGTCAGTTTACCTGCAGTACACACAGAAGTGGTCAAAATGTTGATTAAGTTTGCTGACAATCTGGGGCAACAGAGGATTACACATTTGTTATGGCATTGAGAAAGGTAAGCATTTCAAAGATTTGTCATATCAAGTTTAGGCTCCCCCCCCCCCCTGTCATTTTTCAGAGTGCTACCTAAAACCCCACAGCGATGGAGCTTTTTATGAACAAGCTTGAGATTTAATTAAATGGGGCAGCTGCTCAACCATAAAAAAGTGTTCTCTTCCGCTCGTAGTGAAGATGAGCTGGTGAGCAGAGGGCCGGCGCCCTGCTGGCCCTGTAAACTTTTTTGAGGGGCCACAGATGCTGATCGCACAGTGTGAATCAAGATAACTCACACACATCGGTATGTTTCTACAAAACCATGGAGAGTGAACTCGATGTGATATGACCTGTACCAATCAACCAGAGTAACCACAGCATGATTTCGTGGTTCAAAATGTATGTATGCCTACCAGGTACAATACTAATGTACGCATCAACACCCATGAATTATCAAGAACTTTATAATTGAATCCAGTCTTAAGAAAAAGGTTAGAAAAACAGAAAATGAACACTGAGTATCATATTAGTCATTGTAGGTCATATAGAGAGCATCTTTGTGATTGGCTTGTTGTTGAGGTCAGCAAAGTAAATCAAGTTTGTCAAAAGGGTAGAAAAAAGTTATCCAAAAGATCTGAAGGTGTTGTTTTCAAAGTTTTAAATGATGAAATATATGACCTGTGAACCATTGGGGGAAGTATACACACAGCCACATACAGCGCAGCAACTGGATTGGCTTGGAGAATAAGGACCAAGCAATGTCATGTTATTGGGGTCGAACTAGTGTGCCTCATCAAAGCAGAAATGTATTTGTAGAGTATAACTGAACAAAATCCATGGCTATAAATAGTTTAGGACTTTATTTTAGGTTTAAATATTTGAAAAAAGAAATGGCTGTTCCATTATGGATTCATTTGATTTCACTCTTTGTTTTCATAATCTCTAATTGGATCAGTGGTTTTCAGACCTGCAGTTATATGCAGAGTGTGTATGAAAACAGTTTGTCTAAAAATACCTTATGATTAGATTAGAACAGACAAATTCTCCTTTTCCTGAGCACCAAGGGCTCATGTAGGACAAACCAAATCTCATGACATGGGGATGGGGGGGCTCACATGAGGTCATTGTCTACTGTACATTATACTTCAATGGTCAGTCTGGATGTGAGGTGGCACTTGAGCAGTTGGTATTCTTTTGTTATGGCAAGGCACATTTTCATTTAAATTGCAGTCCACAGTTATTACAGCCAAACTGAACTTGTCGGTGTATAGAAACCATGGAGCTTTTTTCCATCAACACATCTGCTCAATGGACATAAACTGCTGAATAATGTAGGACAAATAACACGAGTAGGCTTTAGAGAGGCGATGACTAATGATGTGTCAAATTCCATGATTAATGTAGGCCTGCTGTATTAGCCTTCAGCCACTCACGCAGCCTTAACTTTTATAACTTCACATCCAACTTTACAACAAATTAGTTTGCTTTTTATTTATCATAAACAAACAGGAAATTGTTTAAGATGCAGTGTGCAGTTTTATATTATTATTTCCCTTTAAAAATAGTGTCAATTAATGAATGTTTATGATTATACAAAGTACAGATCATTATGGACAACTCTGTATCTCTTTGAGTCTGTTTTAGATTGTTTTGGATGTACAGGCTACACATTGATTATATGTTTCCATGCTGTCATCATTCCTATTTAGAGCAGACAGTCTCTGACCCTGAGTGTGTATACCTGTCAGACAACAAACATGAGACAAAGTAAACAACCAGCTATAAAGAAAGTTATAGACCCAGATCAGATGTTTCCCGAGTTATTGGAGACTAATACAGAGCCAAGGACAGTGAACATTGGACTCAAATTCATCAGGTGGTCAGATACATTACTCCAGTGGGAACATTGTTGCCCCTGCTGTCCTGGATGCATAAATAGGCCCCTATTTGCCAACACATTTGCTGTAGCAACCTTATAACACAATAATAGTATGTCAGGGCATACACATGTTAAGGAGTCATTTATTCTTTAAATTCACTTAGATTTAAGTTGTTTTTAAGACACAGCAGTTGAGTTGCCAGGATAGTGACATGTGGTGCTTAATACACGTCAGCTAATTAAAAATAAATATATTTTCCAATAAGGAAATACTGTAAAATACTGCATTGTACTACTGTGTCCTTTGGGGTCAACTTACATGTAGCTCAAACCAACTAAACAGCTAACTTTGAGTTGTTACTATCTTGTACATTTTTGTTATTATCAATCTTTTTTATAGGTGCCTTTTGTGTTGAGTTAAATGTTTAATTTGTTTGGAATATTTCCTTTCATTCTTTCAATTTACCAACTCGATGTGTTGTGTTTGAGCAGTATACCTAAAGCAGCATAACTATTACACATGTAAATTATATTATATTGTTATCACAATATTCTGCCATATTATCTTATAATACTTATTTAAAGTTAATGACAACTGAAGGGCAGGATAGTTTCAAAATTGACAAAAAACATTGACTGAAATATCATGTTTTTGTTGACTAAAATAAATCAAATATAGTTTTCTTTGACTAAGATAAGATTAACTCTTGCTGACTTTAATTTCCCTTTGAGATATGACACGGGACTAAGAATAAGAACAAAATGGCTGACAAAGTTACCACTGCAGTTACACGTGTGCTTTGAGCACTAGATTAATTATTCATTATACATTATGTTGCACAGTCCAAGTGCAAAAGTAATAATCCTTCTTGCTTCCATCTTTTCTCCAAAACCTGTTTGGCTCTATTGCGTTTCTTCTTGGTTTGTCAGATAACAGCATCTTGACAAAGCATTTCAATGATTGCATCTTACACAGTTTGATAGTGCTTTCAGTGAGTAGTGCATCACCATTATCTAGCAGACATTACAGACACAGAGTATATTACTCGCTTGTGGAGCTATTCAAACACCGACAACTTCAAGATTCACATCAAGTCAGAGCATTATTCTTTGCTTCGTACGAACTCAACACGCATTGCTTGGAGAATTTTCACTACCAGTTCTGAACAGCCTGACAACAGTTAATGTTTAACGCTGATAGGTAATACCCCGTTATATAAGTGCCACGTGAGCAGTCAACATCTATTACAGTCAGACGACCTCAAGCTTCACCCTATGGTCAGTCTAGGCCGGCGTGAACATGGAAACACAGATTCTAGATGAGCCAGGATCAGGGGGCATCTCCTCATGTATCGATCAGGGTTATGTCAACTTGAGCCAGGATCTCAAACTCTAAAGCTTTCTCGGCTTCTGTCCTGCCCAAGTAGCCATTGTACGTGCTGGAAAATGGCTGCCACAACCAGACCTCTGCAGACCTCGTCTCCCACTCCTTCTCCGTGATCTCCGTGATCTCCATGCTTTGGAGTGACTAGATGCTTTTATGTGGAGTGACTAATGCTCGCTCCAAAGAGCCCGGGGTCTATCTCACTGTGTGTGCGGGTATGTGCGTTTGTGCGTGTGGAGTGCCCGCGAATGCTGTACGCAGCCAATCAGAGGGCCGGGACTCGGCTCGCTTACATGAGGATGAGTCAGTTTCATGGTCTGCAAGGGCCAAGATCCCCCACACACACTTCACCTCGATCCAAGCAAATGGTTTGATTTGTAATCGTGCACAAGAGCTACTGTGCACCATAATGCTGTAGTGCTAATTCTTACGCATGTAAGGGCACTCGGATGAGAGTTACAGTGAGAGAAGGGGGGCTGGAGGTGAGGCTGATGAGAGCTGAATGCCACAAACAATATATTCACAGTGTGCCTGTTTTACAAGAAAAGAGTCAGGAAATTGTGTTGTTTGTGAAAAAGAATAGTAGGAATTGTTGTAGTTAGATTCACATTGAATGAGATGGCATTATCTTCATGTGTGCTCCACTATTATACATGTATACATCAATGATTTAGTCTATATTTTGTACCTGGAACATCCTTACTAATAGTACATTTAGTAAACACTGGTACAGGAACAAATACTTAGTATTAGTAGTAAGTGAAATGTTGGTGGCTAAAGATGTATTGGCTGTATTATTACAAAGATTATTATTATATTATTACAAAGGTTATTATTATATTGTCACAACTCTTGCTCCTGTTATTCTTCTAATTACTATTTCCAGAACGCCTGCCAAGGCGAGTGATGACACTCACCTTCAGTGTCAGAACTCATGTGCTATAACTTTGTAATCTTTGCGATGTGTATGTGTGGACATTTTCAGTGCGGTTTCTCACAGATTTCATCATGTTGCATTAGATATCTTGGACCTCATATTGGCTTAACACCTTAATAGGGTAATTGTTCACTGGTGAGCGAAGGTTAAAGCAGCTTTAAAAAAGGAACATCACTGTGGGTGTTGCACATCGTCCTTGTCGCTTCCCTCTTCAGGGCATTGTCACTGCAAACAGAAATAGAGAGCCGAGGGGAAGGAAGAGCATTTTACAGAAATTAATTCAAAGCAGCAGCTGCCCAACGGGTAAAGCATTGCAACTAGAATATCTACCAACCAGTTCTTACTCTCTATTTATCTTTTTTCTCCTGTTTTCCAACTCTATCGATAAGAAACTACATTGGATACTACCAATTTGTATCACAGAGAATGACGGGATATGTCATTGTAGCCTGGATCACGTTCAACATTCTGTTTTTGAAAAAGAAATGCTACATTTTACAAAACAATAATCGTATATAGAGGATGTTCGGGTGCATGTTGGGAGATTACAGCGCTGCACCTGGACTCTCAATAACTTCTGTTAAAGGTTAGAATTTTTTGATTTTTGGTTTTGGTTAAATGTTGACTTTTTTGACTTGCATCAATCCTAGGCTATAATCTTTCCCTAACCTTAACCACCCTCATATCTGCAAATATGAAGCTACTACCAGCACTACTTAACTGGTCTCAGGTTGGGAATAAGCTGTGTATGGAATAAAACAAATATGACACAACGTGTTTATTAATTAGCAATGTTCTTGGGTTACTAGATGTTACCTTTGTACAGAGCCTCTGTTTTTAGTGTTTATGCTATGCTAAGTTAGCCAGCTGCTGGCTACAGCTTTATAATTGTACAGATACATTTGTACCTATCTTCAAATATAACTCTGCAAGAAAGAAAAAAGGCATATTTCCCATAAATGTAAAACGATGTAGTTGCCTCAAGCCAGAGGTGGGAGTAAGTCATACATGTGCACGTCACGAGCAAGTCTCAAGTCACTGTGGTGAGAGTCAAGCAAGTCACAAGTCAAGTCATACGAAACTCTGATGAATAACCCCAGTTTCCACATTTAAATCAGTTAAAATATTGTGGTTATGAAAAGTTTAGTTTTATGTTCATCATAAACAGCAATGGAGAGTGGGGCGCTGAAATGATAACCCTATAAGTTCTAAAAGGGCTCTAAAGTACAGGAGTACAACACACATATTTTACATCAACATGTTAAGCCTCCTGCCCTGGCTCCTCTTCAGCAGGGTCACAGCATTTCTCCATGGTCTGTCTAAGGTGCTCCCATATGACACTGTCTCATTGTTTTCCCAACTGTGTCTGTGCACAAAGAAATATTGCATCAAAGCCAATACAACGGAATAGTGTATGTAACAGGGCGCATGATATGTGTCGTGTGTGTGTGTATGTTTGTGTGCAGACAGTGCGACATTAAGATTAAACACATTTCTTTCATTTGGGAACACCCACATATACATATGGAGTTCAAACACACACACAGCGTTTATGGAAGCAAACAAGAGACAGAAGTATTTGAATTTTATCAGACACAGAATTTATAGCATTGAAAATAATAACTTTGAAAATCATGTATCTGAATTTTTTTGCTCCGAATTTACTTATGTGAAATAAAAATGTAACAATTGAAGTTGAAAAAATTCGAATAGTCAAATTCAGATCCCAAAAATGCAAGTGAAAAAAATTCGAATGCACAATTTCCGTGTTTAAAATTCGACTTCAAAAATGTCGGTGTTTAAAATTCGATGTCCAAAATTGCGAAGCAGCATCATCATCCGAATGCAATCAAACCGACTTCTGGCCTATCAGAGCACGGCTTTGTCAAGCAGTGAGGGCTCAACAGCATTTGTATCTTACATACTGTAAGCTAGCTAAAAGTAGCCTTGTGCCTTGCTGTTAGCAAGCTCCGTAGTTATCATTAATTGAAGTGAATCACACTTCAACGTCCTTTTGTGTGTGTGGGGGGGGTGGCGGTTTACAAAGTAACGTTACGATCACTTCGGTTAAATAAGTCAAGTAGACCATGCTACACTATACAAATACTCTCTTACAAAAGCCCTGCATTTAAACATGTTAATGTTACTTTAGTAAAAATATGCTAGTATAATTAGGAAAGTGTTTGTTAAAGTATTTAAAGTAGACACAAGTTATACTATTATATTATATCATTTGTTTTATTGTTATTACCGATGCGTTGACTTAACTGTTGTAGTTGGAGCTCATTTTGAACAATGAGCTAACTAATGATTACTTTCATAATGGTTTAATGTGCTGACTATTTTCTACATTCATAGATGAAGGTCTGGTTTGTTCAAACTCTCAAAATAGTAGGACATGCTGTCATAATTACCCAGAGTCCGAAGTGACACCTTTACATTGTTAAAGCTGTTAGATAAATGTAGTGATGTAAAAACTAAAATATTCAAGATAGTGTAGTGGAAAAGAGATAATGTTTTAAAAACATGTTACTAAAACAAAATCTCTTGTTTTGGACTGACAGTAATGATTCAAGAAATAGTAGATCAATAAATACACACACATCAATCTGTGTGCATTTGTTGTGGATGGAACAATTTATTTATTACACCACTATTTATTATCAAGGATGTTCGCGGACCACCTCATATGCAAACTGTAAAAATAAGCTAAAAATAATAAATAAAAGAAGTGACTAACTGCATCAGTTAGGGTTAAAAAAAACGTGTATTCAGCTAAAACATATAGCCTACATCGCTGCAGTTATTATCCAGTGGAAAGACCTTACCTACTGGCCTAGTTAAATCAAAGTGGTTACTTTTTTATGGCTGGGCAGTGTAGTTTTACACACCGTCTTATTTGACTTTCGCAGGACTTAAAACAGTTGTTTGGGGGCAGACCCCCACAAAGAAAAAAATGTATTTACACACGTAAGGTCATCATCTTAACAGTTTGTTATGCTCATCGAGTCATCCGTGAGCAGAGCATCACGTTGGCATGCCTATTACAGCTGAATGCGGCGATTTCCATGTTGTTCAGCAAAACGCCTCACAAACGTATTAAGATCCAAAGCTTTAGTGCGTTTTGATTCAATGCTGAGTACAGCCAAACTTGACATTATCTTCTCTGTCATTGTAGACCGCAAATACCACATTCCTTCCGTCTACTTGGGTCCGGATGCTTCGCGCCGGGGGAGGGGATACAAGGCTTGCGTCTTGTGCTGCATTCACTTGCACTCGGACATTAGGGATCATAAATGTCCGATGAGCCACCATTTTTATTTCAAAACAAAGCTGCCACCCCGGTAGATCCGCCCCTGGAGCCACGTCATTGCAAATAAGCAGACAGTGCTGCTTCTCTCCCTCTCCCACACATACACAAACATGGCACTGCCCCTCACACACACAGGCTGTTTCCGTCATTATTACAACAAATACACACTTGCAACTGATAACACTGGCAATGATTTTACATTTATCAGACTATTCAAAAAAAATAATGCTTCAAAAAAGTGGGGGCTCCAAATAAGTAGGGGAACGGCGATCCCCCGCGTCCAACGGCCTGATATCATTAGCAAGCTAGGAATCTCCTCTTTCCAACAGTGTATACAACTCAAAATGTGTCTTCGGGTCAATGCGACTGAGCAAGTCACATATGAGGTGGTCCCCGAAAATCCTTGAGAGTAAAAAGTGGATTTTATTTAGCTTTTTTCCACGGACCACCTGCGCCCGCGGACCACAGTTTGAGAACCGCTGTAGAGCACACTTGATATGAGACTTTGGGACAGTACTGTGGTGAGATGGTGGTTACATTGAGCTGCTGGACCTCCAAATGTCTGTGTATGTCTTTGGTCACGGATAAAAATGTACTATTGCTGCACTGTTTGCTGAAATAAGTACTCCTTCTGTCTTCTGCAGATATCTGTTGAATGTAAACTGGAACCTGTGTGATTAACCAAACTGCTCCACTGTTTCCCTCGGTGGCACATTGCAGCCCCCCCAACTCACCCCCTTCTTCTCTCTTTGATCACACACACTCTTACACACACTCACTTTTCCCTTTTGATTTCATTCACTGCACTGCAGTAGGTCGGCTTAACTTTATTTATGCTCCTTCACCATTATGTATCGCGCCTTTCTGCTAATCCTCAACAATTACTGTGTTCTTGATGGCTTGTTTTGAGGTGCAAGCTGTGGTTCATTCTTTTATTTT
Organism: Gobionotothen gibberifrons; assembly: GCA_943591055.1. Lineage (NCBI taxonomy): Eukaryota > Metazoa > Chordata > Actinopteri > Perciformes > Nototheniidae > Gobionotothen > Gobionotothen gibberifrons. The sequence continues at coordinate 518,220 of CALSBZ010043701.1, read as the reverse complement.
CTGTGCTCAAATATGTCAATAAATAACTTCTGAATTTAATTTATTGGGCACAGCATTATAATTTGTGGCCTTTTGCTAAATGTGTGAGTGGGTCTGGTGTCCAGCCTTGCCACAAATTATTTGCAAGTTTTAAGTAAATTGTGGTCTTTGACATTAGCAGCAGGGATGCACATAATGTGGAATATAATGTGGAATTGGGGAAACGGCTATTTTCAGTGTCTTTTATAATAAACTACTTGAAGTTTCACTTGGTTTATTTGGTTATTCTCTCATGGATCTGACATCAGTTACATAATGATAAGGCAGTATGCCAATGCAAAACTGCTAGGACTGCTTTTCTTCAGAGCTATGTTTTCATATATCGGGTAGTTGATTTTATAAATGCTAAGGCATGTTTTTAAAAACAGGATATGGAAACATTCTCCCTGCGGACAACTGTTACCAGTTTTGGCTCCGCTCACGTGTCTCGGGGTCAAAAACGTCTTTATGTTCAAGGGACTTTGCAGTTTCATTTTCCTTGGGCCAGGTCCACGCAGCTATTTTGGAAGCCTTTCACTGACGTCTGTTGGATTATGCAGAGAAACCACAACGTCCTCTTTTAGGATTTTTGTTTTACTTCTCAGGCCACTGACAGTAAATCCTTTCTCCCTCCAGCCAACTGCTGGTTTTATACAGTCATGGTTTTCTGCCTCTTCATTAGACGTTGGACTGCAGTTGGCACATTGAAGTTGCTACCACAGCACTGATGGAAAATTCCATTGAACTTTCACTGTTAACATAATGTTTGATATGTTGATTTTTCCTGCTGCCACAGTGTCTCTCTTTGTGTGGGCAAGAGATATTCTACACATGTTTTTTCTAGTGCACAGAAATATCATCAGACTATGACTGAATTTTTTAAATCCTACACAGTGGGTGGTTTTTCTTAAATGCTAAATAACCGACAGAAAGTCACAAGAACAAATACATTAACAATTTTGTCATTTTGCTACGTCTCAGGACAGCATCTATATACTTCAGATTAAGCTGAATGTTTTAGCCTTTAAATGCTTCTTACAATTTAGCTGTGACTGAGACAAGTTAATCCGTCATCAGTGCAGATAATATCATGACGTTACTTTAATCTCCTATTTGTAATTAACAATCTTATCTGCCAGTACATAATTGACATTCATTTGAAGGGGAGGATACAACATAGATTCAAAAATGTACGCTGTTAATTTTGCTTAAATCATGTTAGCTGACAAGCAGCTAGAGTGAGTGAGTGAGTTGTGAAATATAAGATATATCCAATAAAATAGTCAGCGTATAGATGGAAGAAGCTGTGAATGAAGTGAATTAATTAGTCAGCCAATATTCAGCCAGTGACTTACTGATATGATTGAATTACATTTCAAGTAGAAGCGCTTGCAAAACTTAAATACATTTTAGGGCTTCCCAACCCTTCGTAAAACATCAGATTCAAGGACCACAAAAGAAAGTGCCATAGTTTGAGTCACATATCAAAGTCCATTACTGTTACAACACTGAATTTTTCATAATGAGAACTACAGTCGCAGCCTTTTCAGAAGCTCACTGAGAACAATTAAAAAGAGAGAGAGGCTTGAATGTGATAACACTCAATGTGCTGTTACAGTGATAGCAGATTTTGAGCTCTCTCGTCTACCCTAATGCATCACAGCAAAACAAGGCAAACATACATTTCAAAATAACTTTCCCTGCAGAAAAGTTCAACAAAATGCTGTTGTTTCCTTTACTGTTTACAGGCCATTTAATGACTTAAATGTCCTCTAACTACAAGTGTATTCTTAAATCACACATAGCACACAATATGATACTATGCATAAAGATCTATTTAAAATGTCAATCAGAAGGACATTCTTCTTCCCTAACTAAGATTCCTCCTCCTGACATGTTGAGTTGCTTCTCTTGCAGTGTGTCAGCATGTGGGGAAAGACACATTATTAGTTATCTCTGTTTGCCTCTGTGGGTTTCCTGTGAGCTAATTGGAGGCCTCCCATGTGTCCCGGCTGGAAAGACTGCATGTTTGTGGTTAAAAATAGGTACAGCATTTCCTGCTATGCCAGCAATGGGATTTGTTTCAAAAAGACCCCACCTTGGATCTGCTTGTTAATTCTAGTGGCGGCTGCTGCATCTGAAATAGTGCAATCAATCAAATCTGAAAACAAAACTCATTATGCATAGTGATATTTAAAAAGGCAAAAAAACGCAACATAACAACAATCCGTGACTGAATAGTCATTTTTATTCGAATGCCAAACTTTATGTAACAACATGACTATGAATAATAAACCAGACTTTACACACTGCGTTCTCTGGCAGTGTCGAATCCACCTGCCGCATGGTACCAGGAGTCACATTTTTATGGGCAACTATAACCAAATACAGATAGATCTAGAGGTTGATTGTATATTAATATCTATGTGAAGTTGGTAAAGTACACATACATTGGCACATTTACAGTGACTGGAGGCACTCTACCAATGGGACAATACATCCAGCTAGCAGGCAGACTTACTGAACGTGATCCAATGGAAGATTTGATTTTGGTTCACTTTGCTCTCCCTTCCAGGGTCAATTCAATATTTAAAGAAAGTCTTTATAGATCATGACAGATATTCTGCAAAAACTTTAATCTCCACTACTTTGAATCCAACGCAACGCTATTCTTCAATGATGTAAAGAAGTACAAAGTGAAACAATATTTTAAACTATTTTTCTGTCAGCTATGAGTTTATTCAGCCATAAAGCAAAGATCTGTCAGTGAAAGTCAGACACATTGATGATGCATTTACGCATCAATCAAAACCCTTTTTAAAAAAAAGTGTAATAGTGTCACCCCTCTGGAACCCTCTCACGTTGACTCTGACACATTATCAGTTTGTCCTGAAGATATTTTGCGTAATGAAACATATTTTATCTTAAAGAAAAAGATCTCAATCAGCTTTCTACATCATTTAAATACTGGTTTCTTGAATATATCTATTAATTACTGCATCAACCTCAGATGCGGTGCTGTCTCTGTTGCCTCCGTCAGTTTGTTAACCATCATCAGCGTGTATGAAGCCAGGCAGAACCAAATCATTTAAATGGTAATGAAATCAAAACTATACAGAATCATCTATTTCAGGTGATAGCCTCTCTCAAAGCTACAGGCCCCATTAGAATTGTAACACACAAGCGAAGGCGTAATTTGAAGCATGTCACCTGAGGCTCAAACCGCACAATGGACTTGACCTGAGGTGTTGGATGAGGTCAAACTTTCACGTTTGGTGTTAAGAGCCTTGTTACGTGACGCATTGACATTGGAAGATAGGACAGTGGTGTAACATGACCGGTGCAATGGGTCCAACCATCAGCGAAACATTGCCTATATCTTTGACTTTTACAAATATAAGCAAGGTTTCGCTGATGGTTGGACATTATGCTTCAATAAAGTAAAATTCTGAATTGCTAAATAAAAAAATAAGTCAGAAAGGCATGAAGATGAGCGAGTCATAGAAAGTCCCTATACTGCCGGCCTCCCTCTTATATACCGTCAAAAGCACTGCATTAGGAGAGATACTTACTTTAAAGAAACTGCTGCATCCACATCAGATGCATATTTGTCCTTCATTTTGCAACTTGTGCTGCTGTGAGGCAATCGTATGTCTGTTTGCTTTATCACTTTATTTGACTATCAGCGGCTTTTCTCACAAAAACTGAATTGATTTCCCAAAGTAAATTCAGCAGAGTAAGAGGCTTTTGTGGATTTAGAGGTGTTCAATTATACCTGATCACACTTAAATCTACTCCACGCAGCTTCAGGATGTTTTCAGAGTAGGTGACAGGTACGATGTCGTCACGAGAGACTGCAGGTTTGTTTAGTGTTGGCAGAGATGGGTACCTTTTTTTTTTTATTGCTGCCAAAGTGCGTTCCCTGTGCACAGCAGGCGCTCCCCGTGTGTCAGACATGATCAATCAGCTCTGTGTGACGCTGTTCCTGTGTTGCCTTCCCCTGCATTATGTTGAAAACACACTCCCTGAGGATGGGGCGGAGGGCAACACAAGGCAGGAGAACAAAACTCCTGTTTGGGGTAATTCCTATTGTTGTCATGGCAACAAGGAGTGGAATCTCTGATAAGGGCTATTTGTCTATGGAAAAAACTATCCTCCAGAGTGTGTGTGTGTGTGTGTGTGTGTGTGTGTGTGTCATGTTTTTTAGTTTGTTCGTTTAAAAAGAACATCTGTTTGTGCATACATTTACCCTTTCTGTAATTATTGTTTCCATGCTTCACTCTCAGTTTAGTTTGGAAAGTGTGTGTTCTGGAGAGCAAGGGTTTTTCCAACCTGGCAAACAGAGGGGTTTTAAAAAATACTAATATATGAATGACTTTCTTGTGTGAAATTCTGGGGAGAAAAGTAACTGCTAAACAGCAACGAGGAAGCTCATGATATCAGTAACAGTTCAGGGTCCTGGCTGTCGTGCTACATGCTGTTTTTAAGTGGCGCTCTGTAACAGCTGGGGAGCAGGGTTTAATCCACAGCACGGGCTGAATTATGCATTATACTGTGAATATTACACCGTGTCTTTCCAAATGCAGTCTCGCCCTGTCTTTCCGCTCTGCAGCTACTCAGCTGTAGATGCCACACAGGGAGAACATATACCAGCTACTTCAGGACTATATGGCTAAAGGAAGTCTTTAATGTATCACATGCTGTAGTCTTTGCCCCTTTTTTTCTAGATTTAGGGACATTAAACGTGTATGCTTAGGGGGTGTTGTGCATATGGTTGTTATACTTTCAGGTTAGTGTCAGGGCCCTACATAGATAAAGGGCAGGGGGATTTCATTGTAAATTGGACTTTAGTTCTAGGTGTTGATATTGTGCCACACCTGAGCCATCATTGCTCTGTGCTGCTTGTATGTATCATTATTATTGTACGTCAGAATTGTCCCTCCAGATTGCAACAATACAAAGCAATAGTTTGTTTGCTGTTGATTTAAATTCTAATGTCAATTTGATGTGGTAGTAAAGTGTCAAGTTTAAAACAACCTTAGATCAATTGCAATGTATACCTACTGTCTACTTAAATTCTCCGCAGTGAGGTTTGATTACATGTACACAGAAGGCAGATAGCAAGAGCTCGGAGTCAGTGCCATATTCGACAAAAGTTATCAAGTTACCGGTCGTATGTTTAAAGCCAGGCATGAACATGTCAAATGGTAATGGGAGAATCCTCTATCTAAATTGAGAGCTTCTTTTAGAGCCCTAGGCCACATTAACATTGTAACACGCTGAAAGACAGTGTTGTTTAATTTGATGTAGGCATGCCACTTGAGGCCCAAACACACTTAAGGCGATTTCAAAGCTAATGTGCATCATGAGCAAACAAGGTAAAGGGGAGCTAGGAGCTAAATAAGATGCTACAGACCATAATTAATCAGAGTGTACAGAATTACTAATTTTCTTAGCAGACCTCCCCGTCCTCTATGAGTCACATTCAGGTTCAAAGCAAATTCCCAATTGCATATTTATTTGCCTTTAAAGAAAAATGGTGGCTACCATTACTTCTGCCTCTCACCATATAATCCCATTTAAACATGCAAGACAACCAAAGGCTCCATACTGTGTGTCCCTCTCTCACGTAAACTCTGTGGTACAGAGAGGAGATGTGGACAGAAACTCTCCACAGGATTCACTTGAGTCCAGAATGAGACTTCATGACGGTCCAGGAAGCTGGCCCATAATCAATCATGTAATGACATGTACCTTTATCCCACTGCAGTTAGCCTCAAGTGTCTGATCTTTGAGCACAAAGAGAAAAATAACTTTAAATTCTTCCTTATCAGCTGTTTTCAGAGTTTGTCTTTTCCTATAACCTCTCTCACCTTTTTTCTTTTGTTAATAAGTTTACATTTTTTAACCAGAGGCCTTGACCAGATATTACAGTATGTTGATCAACAGAAGTATGAACAGAGGAATGCATATACATTGGTTTCTGCAAAGAATTACCCCCACTACCCTGTCAGATACACTTGAGAATTCATTATCTTTTTTGAATGAGTTGAGCTATTCTGCAATCTTTCCAAGCAGCAGACCTTCTTGTACACATATACTTTTGAAATGTTTTTTCTTGAGTGTTCTATGATACGGATCCATCATTTTAATCTAACTACCTCTTTTTTATGTATTCCATATACAGTTCGTGGTGCATTAAGCACAATTTAATCATTTCATGTGAACAAAAGCACTAAGCCATTTTCTTCCAAAATAAAAGAAGCTCATTATCTGCTCATCCCCGTCAGTCACGTATTCCACCTCCGAAACAGCAGCCTCCTCCATCCCATTTAAAAACGTATTTATTCATAAAGAGATAATAATAATTGTCTTGTTTTGTAGATACATTTTTGATTGCTAATTGGCAGTGAGCGCTAGCCTCTGTGGCACCAAAACATTGTGTTTACTGTGAAGCACACTTTGAATGTGAAGTAGCAGCATAGATACCAGTGAAATAAAACCACGAATGCTGTACTGTACATGCATGCATTGTTTCTTATGAATAAGATAGACGATTAACAATGAAAACTCCTATCAAGCCGATTACAGAACGTACAGTCAATGGCCAAGAGCATCAAATGTACCCAAGTTGAAGGTTTACCTTAAATTTGAGTTTTCATTAACTAAAGCGTGAGAAATTGTTTATTCATGTTCATTACAACAAATCTGATTGGATTTACTAAAGTTGCATAATAATATTCTGGTTTTATGTTGATGCAGGTTTTGAATCTGAACTCCCTTGAAGCATTGGAAGCAATTAAATAGTGTTCAATAGAGAAAGAGGTGGAAGTAGGAAAAGAAATGGGAGTACTAGATGCACATTGGAATCATAAATAAATAATTTGTTTTCTTGTTTGTTCGCTCCTCACTGTCTGTTTTGTCCTGTCTGTCCACCATGTACAGCGACCTTGGGTCCCTTGAAAGGCGCTTTATAAATTCCATTTATTATTATTATTATTATTATAAATGGCTTCTTGAAATGAGATAGGAAGGAGATCTACAAGGGAACAGTTCAAAGAGGCTGAGGTGTTTGTGAGGAGCTGTATCTCAGTTTCTTGAAAGAAGCACAATGCCTTAAGAGCAAACATACAGTATGTGCTCTGTGTACCAAAAGTCAGAAAAATACTTTATTGTAAAGCATGAAAGGATTGTGTGAAAGAGGCACAACTAGAAAGAGACAGCGATTTGACATTGAAAGAGAGTGATGGAAGAACTGCAGTCTAATCGACTACCATCATACTCACACAATGAACAACTGTGTTGTGACACAATGGACTATCCTTGTGTGTCCTTTTAGCAAAAATAAACTATTATAATGTCAGCTTGTCCCTTTATACAACACGATAAATAAAGTTTAAAGCCAAGACAGCTTGATATTTCTTGCATTTTTTTTTCCACATCATGTATTAATTACGGTGAAAAGTGCTTCCCATGTTTCAAGCATAAAAGGAATACTACATTTAACAAAAATTCAATCAACATTTTTTTTAGGCTTGTATATTTTTTAGGCTTGGTATACAAATACTCAACCTTATAATGACATACACACAATCACCTTAACTTGTCAAATCCAAAGTAGGCTACACCTAAATACTTTATTTAAAACCAAAATGTGTTGTTTTTGACTGCTTTCTGTGAAAATACTGCATAGTTATATATTTAGTGTTCTTCACTTTTTCAGCAATTGCTTTTTTGACTTTTTGATATATGTTCATTGTTATGCACTCAAACAGCCATATTCCTTACACGTGAACATGTGAAGATTAAAAATCAGCTTTATGGGTGAAATATGGATATTATGTAAGGTGTTTGACTGATTCTGGAAGGGGCACGAGTAGATATTGCTATATTTAATAAGCATAATAGGTTAGAAATAACAGCTATAACCCATTAGAGATGAATATAAATCCTCTACCCCCAGGTTACTGATGTGACTAATGCAAATTTGACATTCGAAATGCAACTGTAACACAATAATCAACAACTAAACATGTTACTCCAGCACAGATTTAATATCACTGCACTGTGGCCTGCTGTGAATTATTGCTTCATTATTTATCCTCACAAATTGCCAAGTGCAGTGTTGAGTAGAGCTGAGTCAAACCAAGCAGGTGAACAGGGCCAGCGTGTGAGTCATTGCTCTTGTGTTCATGTTGGGCAGATTTACAGATTCGTAATAAATTAAATATGTCAAGTTAGAGCTTTGAACTGACTGTTATACAGGTAGTGTTTGCACATATGTTTTCGAACTAGGAGGGTAAACTCCTTTCTCTGAGCCAACCCAGTGTTAGGGATAGGATAGATTTGCTTGAGGCATGACCAACTGGAAAATAATAAGCACAAAAGTAGCCAGTTGGAAAAGAGACATTAAAAAGTCGGCCATCTTGGGGAACAGCCAGAGGTTGTGGCAACATTTTTTGTAAGGGATTGGATTTGCAGAAGAAAGAGTGAGGTTGCCATGTTTCCTTTCAAGACCTCACAGCGCATGTCCCTTGATCACATTTCCAGGTTGCATATCTTCTTTTTGCAATCATTTAAGAAGCAGAAATAGAAACATGAATGTTTTGATTCTAATATTAAGTTAGGACTTCAGGGTGACATTGCTCATTAAGATTGTCTTCGTGAAAGACAGAAAATAAAGATTTCAGGGGAAGGCATGATGTGGAGCGGACAGCAGTCGCCGTGGGAGATGTGACGGACAAATCAATTCAGTAGTTTGACAAGAGACCATACTGTGGTTCAGCCATGAAGACTCAGCACACATTGGGTTCTAATGCCAAATCATGTGCGTTTCTACATTTGACTAAGGGTGTTTTTTTTTACACCTGGAGCTTTAGAGTTTACTTTGGATCATACACTCATTTTTGGGGCCTTGGGCGAGATTAGGGATGGGTATCGTCTGAAATGTATCGATTCTGATTCTGCTTATCGATTCCGGTTCTTATCGATTCTCCATTTCGATTCCAAAATTATAAAAGAAAGAGGTCAAATGTTTAGATAACAAAAATATCTTTATTCTTTTAAGCTTTAACTGACATTTTTACAAATAAAGAAATACACAATAGCTGTGCTTTATTTTAACTGAGCTATGCCTGTGGCAAGCTATTAACAGTGTCACCATTCGGGAAAAGGTAGGACCCAAATGCAGTTAAAAAGGGAAGCGGGTTTCAAAACAAAAGCGAGCTTTATTTAACCCTTAGATGCATAAGTGGGTCTTTTTGGACCCGGTGAGGTGGTTTTCTTGAAGTATCTTTGTAATTACATTTTTCTATCATTTCATATTCCAGCTGTTCCTCAAAAAACATGTTTTTGATATCATGCCATTCACATTTTTTAATTTACATTTTAAGAAATTGTAGTTTTTGTATTACTACCCCAAGCTTCCATAAGTGGATCCCAACATTTCTATGGGATCCTATGGCTGTCAGGAATACATTCACTGTAGACCACACAGACTACATAACAAGTGACACCTCTCAGGAAGATAATTGTACACAGCAATATCTGATACCTGTCAGTATTATAACAATAATAATAATAATAATACGTTATTTTTGTATAGAGCTTTTCAAGGACTCAAAATCGCTTTACAATATAAGGGAATGTTAGGGTGGGGGGTATAGGACTATCAAACTTGATCAACCGGCATGGATTGATGGGGGGGGGGGGGGGCTATGAGTAGACAAGAGGAGAAGAGATGAGTTTTGAAAAGGGACTGGAATACTGTGAGGGTTTCTGAATAGCGGAGATCTTTGGGACAATATGCTCAAAACGTTTTTTTTGGAAATGTAATTTTTTTTTCGAAAATTATAAATTGTGAAAAATTAAATATAAAATATTTCTAGTGTGAACCAAAATATAATACTGAATATTATACAAGTGATTTTTCTTAACCAAAGTGACAAAAATGTCATAAAAACACATATTATTCTAATACGGGTCCTTTTAGACCCACTTATGGAAGAGTGTAGGGTCCAGTCACTCGTGCATCTAAGGATAAAGCTGTTGTGAAAAAACAAGACAAAACGGCGTGAATCATAAACAGGTAGCATGAGATAAGTGACAAACATGGAGAGTGAGAAAATACAACAAACCGACATGGAGCACAGGGGAAGACAAGACTAAATACACAGAAGGGTAATCACAGGACAAGACACAGCTGGGAAGGGGAGGCAGAAACACAAGGGCAACAGGTGAACACAATGGGACAATCAGACACAGGAGGAAAAACACAGGAAGGAAAACAAGAGAGAACAGTGTAGCAAAATAAAACCCATTACCAGACAGGCAAAACTAAAACCGTGACATAACACTAAGATCATGACATTACACTGTGCCTTGTCTTTTTCTTTTTTAGTGTAGTGGAGCCACACTTTAGAGCATTTACCGCGATCCATCTTTGGTGTTATGAAGTGACTGAGCTTGTGAACTGTCTACGGGAGGGCGGGGCCGGGGGGAGCCTCGCTGCGGGGAAACTGTGGACCTCTGTCGCATGTCAGCGCCACTTACATGATGCCGTTTAAAAAAATTAAGGGCGGTGTCGGCCGTCAGCAAACCGAGCCGGCCTGTGATTCTCCAGAACACACAGATGGCCAGTCCGCCCTTACCCTGTATTCCACCGGGTCACCGCGGCGCAGACGGACCGGGTGGAATACAGGGTCTACCGCATTTAGGAACCGTTAAGCAGAACCGAAATTGTGTATTTTGTATGGGTACCCGGTACCCAGCATTCGGGTATCGGGTTGGAAACCGAGTTTCGGTTCCCAACCCTAGGCCTAGGCAATATACCTAGGCCTAGGTAGTTAGATTAAAATGATGGATACTAAGCCCCTAATTGCTCCCGATGGCACAGCCAGCGGTGTGTGAGTGTGTGTACATTTCCCCTGAGGAGCAGGTGGCACCAGCCTCTGTGTGGCAGCCTTTGTCACTTGAGGATGAATGTGTGTATTCATGTGTGAATGCTGACGTGTGTTGTAAAAGCATTTTCAAATGATTGGAAAGACAAGAAAAGCGCTCTATAGATGCAGTCCATTTAAGATTAGACAACTACAAATGTGGATAAAATGCATTTTAACCAGTAGTTCACGTATGTAAAAGAGATCTCAAGTCAACATGTGTTAATGCTTATTTGTTAGGTAATTATGCAGATGTCTAAAATGTGTGGAGTAGTGTAATGTCAAGAGTTAAGAGTCTATAGTGGCTACGGCACTCCTGCCCTCTTTTGCTAAAGTGTCCTTCTCCAGTTTGTTTGTTTGTGTGTTTGTTTGTTTAGTTGAGCTGCTTCTCAAAATGTCTCTGCAAGAGTGGATGTTGAGTGGGCAGTAATGTGGTGTCTGCTCTCATAAAGCCACACCTCTGCTCATGCCAAGACCACTGGGAGGTTGGCTACAAAACCAGGGCAAAACCATCAAATCATGTTTATGCAAAGCTCAGCACTGGGGCTCATCTAGAGTTATCATAATGTGACTCTTTGTGACTTTCTGTTTCCACTCCTGCAGGAGAATGGAACAACTAGAACGATGAACAAAGACAGAAGTATGCATGCATACTTCGCTTCAGATTTATAAAGCTGTGCATGCAGATGATTTCTTCTCCATTAGTCTAAAAGTGGTCAGACGGGGGCAAACATAATTTCTGCTCTCGCAGCATACATTGCTTTAATCACTCCCCCGGCCCTACGACAAACACATTTTGGCATGGTGTGCAGGTGGGATGGTGGTTGGGGATAGTGTCGGCCCCATTCTTTGGCAGTTCTCGCAGGCAGGCGGCTAGCAGTCGCTTGTAGAAGGGGAGGCACATGATCTGTCCTCATTAGGCCAAAGGACAGGTTGGCAGTGTCAACAATTATGGATATAACCATTAAAATGTTCAGGGATACGGCATTAATGTGGTTAAGTAGCGCCATGATCCAAACAAATCCATGGTTCAAGAGTTGTTTGGTACATGAGCTCTAAATGCAATTTGGGGTTCAGTATTTTGCCGAAAGACAGTTTGATTATTGACTGCAGGGGCTAGGGATCGAACCTGATTTGTTCACTATTTACCCCCCGAGCCACAGTTGGCTTCTAGCCTTTCTCTGTCCCATCACGCCAAAATGAGTTTAATGTGGCGTTGATTCTCGGTGAGAGAACATAAAAGAATCACTACATTTAAACAAACTGTCAACCCGGTTTATCTTCTTATTGACAAAATACTTTTTTTTACTTAACTTAGTATCACTGCTATATCTTTTATCGTTGTTATGTATGTTGTCAGTAAAGTGTTTTATTATATAAATGCATTTTCAAAAACAATTCATCCTGATGTTTCAATTGTACATTTGAGTTGCAAACAAAGAGCACATTAGTGATAAGACAGATTTACGTCCCCTGCAGTACACTTTAGGCTGTTAGCCATGCTTGATAAATCAAACTGATCAGACAGTCTGTTGGTGATCACGCTGTTCAGCAGCAGTATTCAAAAATAATTGCTTGTCCAAAAATAATCGGAAGAAGAAAAAACCTTGCAGATTGCCAACAGCTCATCTTCTTTATTGTTCTCAAAGTGGGGAGAGTTTATTCCTCCAACACAAAAAAGTTAGTTTTATCAGATATTTGTTATCTGTGCTTTTGGGTTGGGTATTGGTACTTGTATCTACTAAAATTACAAAATTACAAACACATACTATAACCGGTAGCACAAAAAGAAAAGTGGAATGTGGAACTCACGTTTTCACCTGAGAATGTTCAGTATTTTGTCATGTTAAATGCCTATATGGGGACTGATTTTCTTCTCCAAAAAATAATTGCATATACTGTGAGATTTCACATATAAAATGCTTTCCCACTTCATACATTATAAATACATTTTTGTTATTAGTAAGCACATTGTATCTTGCAAACTTTTTTAATTGAAAAGACGCCATATTAAACACCTCACATGGCACTGAGCATCGCATGACTTTGCACCACAAAGAGTGAGACTACAAATATTTTAAAAGTATGACTACTTCACAGTAGTTGGGAGGTTGTTCGAGGAGATTAGCACCCATCTCGTACCTCACAATTTTTTGAAGCTGATGTGTATAATCAAATATTCAAAACACAATTACAGTGGGTCAGTTGTACAAAATGAGATCTAGGATTCTAAGATATATTCCAAGCATCCATTATCAAGGGAAACAACATGGTGATTTTTATGCTTGGCAGCACAACCGGCAGGCATGTACATCTGCTGTTGGTAAGTGATTGTAGGCGTTTCATTAAGTCACTGCTGAAGAGCACATGTGAGAAACGCCTGCGGGGGCGCGGGATGGAGGAGGCTGCTTCGGAGGTGGAATACGTGACTGACGGGGATGAGCATATAATGAGCTTTTTTTATTTTGGAAGAAAATGGCTTTGTGCTTTTGTTCACATGAAATTATGAAATTGTGCTTAATGCGCCACGAACTGTACATGAAATAAATAAAAAAAAGAGGTAGTTAGATAAAAATTATGGATCTGTATCAGAACTCTCAAGAAACAATATTACAAAAGTATATGTGTACAAGAAGGTCTGCTGCTACTTGGAAAGATTGCAGAGTAGCTCAACTCATTCAAAATGCATTCTCAAGTGTATCTGACAGGGTAGTGGGGGTAATTCTTTGCAAAAGGGTTGTGATCACTGCTTCTGCATTAAACTTCTAAGAAGACTAAAAGTAAAAAATCCATGCTAGCTGTTTTGTGAGGCTCGACAAGCCTCCACAGCGAGGTATTCGAAACCACTATTATTGTTGTGGCCAAATTGTCGAATGGAAAATGTCCCTTGATGCCATCGGGCCCAAAAATACTTTTCCCCATCCCCATTGACTGACATTTGGAGAGAGATGTCTGTAAATCAGCTGATGGTTGTTTAAGATAAATCGTCTTCCCAGTGCAACACTTAAATAGCCCTTATTAAAGTCATTATGTTCTAAAAATATGTAAAGTGCCTTCGTGAGTGACTTTCATTCTGCTGTTCATATGAATGAGCCCAGGACCGAGCAGTTGGGTGGCTGGGTTTCTAAATGTTTCTATATCCATGGTTATCCGTGTTCAGCATCTTAGTTAAGCGTGTGAGCATGCTAACATTCGCTAGTAAGCTAAGTCTACAGTCCTTAACAAAATATTTGACATATTGATAATGTTGACCAGATGACTGCGCTATTTGGAACTTTTCGGATCAAGAAAGTGATTTGAATTGATCCTTTGGGGAGTATGAGTGTCTGTATAAAATTCTAGTGGCAGTCCATCTAATTGTCGTTGAGATATTTCAGCCTGGAACAAAAGGAAGGGCCGACATTGCAATCCCCTAGAGACGAGCAGCATGGCTAAAAATATTCTACTCCAACTTCATAGATGAAACTCTCAGTTGAGGTGCACATGCAATGGGATCGACACAGTTAAACACATGCAACATCTGAAAGCAACATTGTATTCAGTTGCATTTGCATCCTCTCCATTTCCAGGCTTCACTCACACACTTCTCAAAGAGGAACAATTCTAACTTTGACATTTTGGACTTTAAATCTTTCTTTTTGTCAGTAAGTTCTGAGCTATAAGACTAGATGAGAGATGCTGTCTATTGTTATCAGTGTAACAGAAAAGAAAAAGATCTAAATGTATAGATTATTTGGCTGCTGGCATGAAAATAATTGGTGCTAGCCCAGTTTTCAGCTGCTTCTATGCCTCACATATATACTGTACATTGGTTATGTAACTTGAACAGAACATTGTGACAAAAGATAACTTCACATCAGGAAAAGGAAGATAAAAGTTGTTTCGCTGTGTTCAGTGTATCTTTCATTGTGGCAGTTAGTCTTCTACATGACTCGCTTCTCGTGGCATTAATGATGCTTCATGACCAATGACTTGTCCTGCTTTAATTCACCATGACAGTCTGTCATGGTGTAATGTGACTCACAGTGTTGCCCATGTGCTTTCCAAACAGAACCTCTCACCCTCAGACACAAACATAAACAAACACACAACACCTGAAGCTTGGCTTGTCATGCAGCAGCTAACACATCTAATGAGCACTGTGCAAGCCGACAGGAAAACAGCGATGAGGCCGCTCGAGTTTTGGGCTCCGCAGAGCCTGCATTCTGCATTCATGGGCGAGTGTGGCTAAATGAACAGCATCAGATGAGCAGATGTGCGATTTCTTTCCCACGGAAAAGTGCTGACAGAGAGCTCGGTGGCAGGGTTGAAATAAGCACGGTGTGCGTTATGTCCCCTGTGTGCATTATGCTGCACATACCGCTGAATGCTGGCCTGAATATTTATAGTCTATGGTGTGTTCATCTGTGTACGTTTGTGTGACTGGGAACGCCAATGTGGATCTGAGAGCCCTGCAGGGGTGTGAGGCAAGAAGCAGCAAGAGGCAGAAAATCCCCGCTGCCTTTGGATTAGTGTCAGCAAGCAGGAAGCCAGGCGCTGTGCTACATGTGCACTCTCCTAAAGTCAGTTCCTAAAGGATTATTTTATTTTTCTGTCCAGGTTTTGAACATAACCCCCTGGTACATTTTGTAGAAAAATCCTAAATGTCTATATTTGAATCATTGATGATTCATAAAAATGTATTTGTTGATGCGAGTCCTTCGATCAGATCAGTAATTGCCGTGAAAGTTATTTGTGGGATTTGAAGTGCAGTACTTATGAGGTAGACATACATCATGCCACATTTGTCTTGGTTCAAACTTTGTAGTGATTTGTTAGTCCTGCTAAATCTGCATCCTGTGATTTGAAGGGGCCTGTAAATATGGTGGTTGGTTCTGGGTCATGATCATTATTTGACCTCTCCAACAAGCCACATAAATGCCATGACAACAAAGGACGTATAAAATCCTTAGCAAGAGGACAGTCGATATTGTGTCTGTGATAATACCATCTAAGATAATCCGTTTCTTGGACAGCATTGAGGCTTCTTATAAAAACTGCAACAGGTGATTTGCCTGTGAGGCTCTGTCTGGTGCTTTGATGATCGACGTTTAAAGTGTTTGTGGCACACAGATCACAGGAAGATTTAGAGTATTAACAAAAACACTTCAGTGAGAGGATAGAAGGGAAGGAGAGTTTACGTGCAAACTGTCCTAATCGTGCAGTTTTAGCTAGAGAGGGTGAGGGGTGAGTTTCTACCTGAGCTGCTCTGTGCTAAGATGACAAATTATGTTTATGTGACATTGAAAGCAGAGCACAAATAAAAAATCATTGGCTTATTTTCAGGGGCCATTGGCAAAGGAGATGCCTCATTGCACCAGTACATCTTCAAGGAAAGTACCCCCCCCCCCCCCCGCTCCTTCTTAAATATTAACATTTACAACTATAGAACACTCTTCATAGTTTAGGCTCCATTATCATGTCAATGTAAAGTTGGTGTCGTCTCTGTATGTCCAGATCTCAGAATATCAGTCTGTAATTGAAATATTATAACTAATATGAGGATTTAGCTTATTTGTAGCATAAATGTATAGAATGAGATATCCAAAATACATCATTATTTAAATGAAAAGTATAGTGCTATGTAGTTTAGACAAATGTATGTTTTCGTCTATCAGGAAGGGAGAGATCTTAACTAGACAAGGACACACTAAACAACACACACACACTGCTGGGAGAGGTTGGATTAATTTAAGACCTGCGATGTATGAAAACAGATTTGTCCTTTAAGTGCCTTGTAGAAAAGATTTGCCACCTCAGAGGCTGCAGGAGGCTGCAGGGTTGATGTGCAGTGACGACTAATGAGAAGCTGTTATGTCTCATTGCCCCAACTTAGGCCTGCTGTAATGGTATTTACAGTCAATGTCCTCACCTATTTGCCCTCTCGGGGAGTTTGTTCCAGTTGGAGGTGCGAACATGCTCAGGCTCTGTCTGGGTGGTAAACCTTTTGGCTCTGCGGAGGTCAGGGGAGAGTGAATAAATGTGGTTCTGTTAAATAAACGCCAATCATTGTGAAACTAAGTGACGTATGAGCATGATTTTTACAATACATTGAACCATTAATACTGTAGATATGTAGTCTGTGGTCTGCAGTCTTCAGACCTGGCAGTAGGATCTAAAAAAGTAGCAGAATTACCGTATTGTCCGCATCAGAGGTCCTCCAAGAACACCCGAGCTGCTGTCCTTATTCCCCCACATATGCTCAGCGTTGGCTATTTATAGCAGCTATATTGGCATTCATTTATCATGCAAGTACCTTTGTCAGCAGTGGTATCTTAACCATCAGCGCTTAATGACAGAAAGGTGATGAAAGGTCAGCGCAGCGCACAGACACAGAGTTTGTCCTTACAGACTCTCTTGTAATGTATCTATATCATGCTTGTGCTCTTGTCCCTGACTTACCTCATTCATTTATTCTGACATTTTTCATATTAGCCATTTTTTAAGGAGTGCTATTTGGTTTTGCCATAACAGATGAGTCCCACCAATATAATTTGAAGGAAGAAGTTGCATCAGCTGTTGCCCAAAGCAGTTAACGTTTAAGGAATCTGTCAATTAAAGTCTGTCTGCTATTTCTAATATATTATCTAGGTAGCGTCCCACTTGTTGATCCCACCCTACTAAGCTCTGACTGGCCAAACAGCTACCTTAATGGGCCGATACAGTAGGATTCAATAAACAAGCTGTTAAGTGTTCTGTAAACAGTAAAGTGAGTTTTAGCAATCAGGTGAAATAACTGTTGAGTCATTTGAGTTTATTAACTCTATCAACTCCCTGCAGTTATGTTCATATCATTTAGAGCTTTGGGGCTGTTAAATCCTCCCCTTCATAATATCGTACCTGCTGGTTGGGTCTCTTCCAGACACACAAAAGACGCTTTCCACAAACACCATGATCATTTTATAATGGTTTTCAAATCCAATCCAACGAAAAACAGCTCCAGGGCTTTGTAAATTGGGAATAGTGAAAGCTTGTGGCTGGCAGCTGGTTGTGTTGATCTGAGCAGGTGTAACACGGTGGGTGCTCCTGGCTCTGCCGTGAGGAGGCAGTGCCCCAAAGTGACGGGTTTGCGAGATGAATGGCGTTCTGCTTGCTGAACTGAAAACAGTCCTGCCTCCTGCTGGGCCACAGGAGTGAGAGCATCCAGGTGTGTACACAGCTGCCGGGCAAGGTACATGACTTACAGGTTGTCAGTCATGGCACAGGTATCATTTCCAGGATTCCCTGTTTTGTGTACAATAAATGACACACGTTGTCTCTGTGTTGCTGCATTTTGAGCTGGTGATATCCATCAGTAGTAATGTCCAGGACTGGGGCATTCAGAGTGAGGTCTTACTCAGTGTATAGACAAGTTGTATTAAAATGGCTTTTTAAAGTCAAACCTACGAAACAACTCAGTATTAAAGGACACATAGATGTTGAGCAAATGTGCACAGACGTTCCTGCGGCGGTTCACTTCACACTTGTATGAATTATTGTGCTTTCTATTTGGCTTGATGTCGAGTTGAGTTCTGAATTCTCTTGACAGGATGATGGATGAACCTTTCAGCTTGCTTAAAGAACACAACACCATTTGAGATTTGTTAGATGCTTGAACTTGTGTGACCCACAACAACATTTGGGAGCATAAAATAAAAATGTATACTTTAGATCTGTACGTGGTTAGCCTTATCTACAGTAGTTTTGGGCAGCTTCTTACTGTGTTTATTTGTTGGGTCCGATTTACTGTAGGCAGTGTTTCATGAAGTGTTTGAAGTGTAACAAAGTATTTCTCTACAACTAAGGTATTTTGTGCAAAGTTAGCATGACAAATAGAGCCATATTAATACGCCAACTAGAATGCCCTTTTCCAGGTTTGGTCATATGACAGCTGGAACACTTGAAAGCTAGAGAAAGAACACGGTTATATTTGATGAACATTAGATTGCAAGTCTAAGAAAGTAGCAAACTCCTAACTTCTGCATGAGGGTCAGACACAATAAACATCTATCCACCTCTTTATATGAGCTGTCTCGCTTCATAAAGAGCACACTACTTTCTCCAGCACCTTTGGACTAAATCTGGATTGAAATAGAGATTTATCGATATGGATGTAAATCTTACGGATAATGCCCATTTGAGAATATTTTATGTATTACTGAAAAGAGTATTATCACGCAGAAGAATTAGGTTTAAATCTGTGGTTATAAATTATTAAAATCAGCATGCTATTCTGACAGCCATTTCTAAAACTAGTGGGGCTGTTAGGCTCTTTATTTATTATTCATCTTCAGAAATCTCATTGCAACAGAGTTCCTCACACAACAAATGACTCACTCTAATTTTACAGCCCATCATTAGAAAGAAATGAAGCTTGTGTTGCTGTGATATCTGCACATGAAATCACATAAGGGTGTGTTTTAATGTCTTCATGCACCAGTTAAATCGACTTTAGGCCCCAGCAGAGACCACAGCATGGGTTACTTGTCCTCATGTGGCAGCAGCACACATTACATTAAATGTAGCTGACGCTTTTATCTAAAGCGACTTATAATAAGTGCATTAGACCAAGAAGATACAACAGTGAAGAAAACAGAATCATATAAGTACATCAGGTTTCATAGAGCCAAAACATTTCAAGTGCTACTCAACTGGCTTTTGATAAGCCAGTCCTTTATTAGTATATAAGTGCTTTGTTGGTATATAAGTGCTTAGTTAGTATATAAGTGCTTTGTTAATAATTCTATCGCTCGAAGTGGAGTCGAAAGAGATGAGTTTTCAGTCTGCGCCGGAAGATGTGTAAGCTTTCTGCTGTCCTGATTTCAATGGGGAGCTCATTCCACCATTTTGGAGCCAGGATAGCAAACCCACGTGTTTTTGCTGATGGAAACTTGGGTCCCCCTCGCAGTGCGGGTGCAGCGAGCTGTTTGGCTGATGCAGAGCGGAGTGCACGTGCTGGGGTGTACAGTTTAACCATGTCATGGATGTAGGAAGGGCCAGATCCATTCGCAGCATGGTACGCAAGTACCATTGTCTTGAAGTGGATTCTAGCAGTTACCGGAAGCCAGTGAAGGGAGCGGAGGAGCGGCGTGGTGTGGGAGAATTTAGGAAGGTTGAAGACCAGACGCGCAGCTGCATTCTGGATGAGCTGCAGAGGTCGGATGGCACATGCAGGTAGACCAGCCAGGAGGGAGTTGCAGTAGTCTAGGCGTGAGATGACGAGAGCCTGGGCCAGAAGGTGCATCGCTTTCTGGGTCAGGAGGGGTCGTATCCTCCTGATGTTGCATACATGTATAGAGTTATATTTAATATCAGTGGGGATTTTGTTGTAGTATTATATCTGTATGGCCCTCTTTCCCTCCAGCTGTAATGTAGGTTGCCCTCTTCAATCTACTTACACAGGAGCAGCTTTTATGTCAACACATGAGAAGTACCGCTGTACTCTACTGTCGACTGTCTTCATATATATCCTTACAACTTAACCTCATCACCATTCAAGTATGAGGTTACAGAAACTGAATAACAATAAGGTCGGATATCCTCTTCAGTAATTTAAATCTCTAACACTCTGTATATTCATTGGATTCTATATTTGGCTTCTTATCCTTACAGGTACAGGCTATTCTACAGGGTATTATAATGTACAACCACAGGTTTAGCTCTTAATAGGGAATTAGATAAAAGCACTTGTAATTGCCTTGTGCCTGCTGCAGCTATGATTGCATACAGAATGTTTCTAACTCCAGAGAGACTTTGTGGAAATCCTCAAATGATTGAGGTGGAGAATTATACAGCTGCTCTGTTTAAAGAGGACGCTTGCATCTTAATAAGCACAAATAGCAATGACGCAGAAAAGTTATTCTGTGACATCTTTTGCCCTATAGGGGGTAGCCACAATAACAGAAACAGTTGAAATCAGCATTACAAACACAGCTAGTGCCTCTGAGGAGGGGAACATTAAGGACAATACCACTTTGCAGCAGATTATGGTGTGTTGGTTTGTTTGAAACTTGACCAGTATTACTCTTGTTTGAATTGTTGTTTTATTTTTGGACAAGTACCTGCAGTTGACCTGGGTCTGACATACATTGCCATGGTTCCCCAGGCTTTAATTATTGACAAATGAAATCATTCTCTTCACTTTTTGGGCACAGATGGTTTAGCCTGCTTGGAACTCTGCGTTTACAGCCAACATGCTGCCAGTTTGTATTTACCCGATTATAACTCATGTCAGGAAATTACTTACAATTTGAAGTTTTACGCTCCACATTAAGTACATTTTATGCTAATCTTTGATGCAGGTGTGTTCTATAATCCCAAAAATGTCATTCTTATGTCAAAGCATATGGCTGTGCATATTGAAATTGTACAAGCTAACGCCTATTTCTGCCTTCAGGACATCACAAAAGACGTGTTATGATCGTACACCAAATCAATCATCTAGTTAGTTCCACAACTTCATAAAACCATTCCTTCAACTACTGTTGAAAATAAATCTTATAATGTGACAATGCCATGGTTAAAGGTAGGGTTCGATTTAGGGAAACATTGTGGTTTGTGTTAAAATTAGTACTTTGTTAAGGTCAGGGGACTTTTCATTTTTGCAATATTAAACATACAAAATGTAATGCCTTGGAAGTAACTGAAGACTGCAGGCTTAAACATTGTTTTAATGTTGTCATTAACAGATTAAGAGGGGGCGGCAGTGTTTCTCCCCTTATGTATTACTTGTAAAGTGGTTTGACATCAACAGTAACCCGAGCTGCCCATCTGTGCACTCGTCATTAGAAACTCATGCTGTACAGACATTTGTTTACACCTACATAGCCTCATTCCAATTCTAGTTAAGGTCCCAATGTTTTCAGAGACAGCAAACATGTGTATGAAATTACACACACAAAATAACTCACATGTCTACACTTACGTTATTATTTAGTAGCCCTGTCTTGCTTGTACGCCTGGGATATTTACACTTTGCATAATGATATAAACATGAGCAAAAAGGAGCATATGGCTTTCATATTTCACACAGCATAACACAACATATCTTCAATAAAGTAAACAAACTAGTAGATGGCTATGATACTGTCAGAAAAAGCGAAATACAATGATTTTAAGAACATTGTAGCTACTTAAGGATGAAACAGTGTGGAAAACGGAATGTTAAATGAAGTATTTATGTAGCTAAAGCTTTGTGTAAGTACTCTACTGTGTACAACAAAGCTCAGACATTCCCCCTCTCTGTGTTATTCAGAGGGAGTTGCTGCTTTATGGCCCTGATGATTATCTTGAATGTTATACATCTTGCCCGGCCTCTCGGCTGGAAGGGAAAATATGCGCTGTATCAGCTGGTGTTTTGGGGCAAAATTGCTCGATCTTCAGGGTGCCATTTTCTCAAGAATGATGACAGATTTGCATCCGTTTCCTGTTTCTCTGTGTTGCAGCGCTGCCAGTTACAGGGAGAGGGAGTATCCCCCACATCTCTGGTAATTGCAGAGAACAAGCAAAACATTGTGACTGGTCATCTCGAGCACGAGCGGACACTGAAAAGCAACAACTACTGGACGGGACTCGGCCCTCGAACACGTGGGGGGGAGCACCGCTGCGTGACGTCAGTCAACAAACCCCGAGGGTTAAGACTGGAGATGGAAACGAGTAAGTCGTGGCCCAAAATGATTGCCTTAATTACTACACATATACAGATGTATGGAGTGATGAAACTAAGAGACTTATAGTTCAAAGATGTTTTCTTTACATGTGAAAAAAGTGTCTTGTAAGGAACAGATGTGAATATTTTAATATGATAGAGATAATGTTTGGTTGTAACGTCGACATAATGTTTTAGTTGGGTCGGCTTTGTAGGTGTTACTGAATAGTGAGTTTGCTCTGCTTATGTGCAGTCAGCAGTAAGACTTCATCTATTTTTTATCTTGTTTCATATTGTCAACCAAACAAGGCTGGCCTGAGTTGCTCACTCAAATGCTGGCAACAAACTCTTAATTCACATCGTGTCATAATAACACATGATAATCCTCATTCAGAAAGTGTACAGGGAGATATTGGGAGAGATATATATTGACTGGCTCAATGCAACACACTGAAATACATCAGAAGAATATCCTCTTACATTAAGATCCACTTACACTAAAGCAAAGATGTCAGGCACATAAACACCCTCATGAATATCTGCCACATTCACTTTCTATTAGAGAAAATCAGCGGGTGAAACTCGCCGGGCTCTCACCGTAAAGATGAAATACCTTACCCGTAGGTTTTTTTCTCAGATGCAAATTTAGAGCTGACCAGCTGCTTTGTTGATATGTTTTCACTTTAACTGTATGCAAAAGTAACATGGACGTGTGTTATATATTTTTTTAAACCTAGCCTTGATAATTACATAACCAAAGGTGAAACCCTGAATTTATTGTATGTTGTGGACTTCTGGAAAATGTTGTGATATAGATGCACACTGAATAGCAGACATTTATACTTGTGTGTCCTAAGATGTGTTGCAGATAGAGTTATGTGAGACTTTTTACTTTCTTTCTGATACAATCACAATCCTCATATTGTTGTGAATGCTGCTCCAACATTCTTCTTAGTTTGTTATTTTCCTTTTCTTTCTTTTTTCCTGAAACATCCATCGACTCAATCATTTGGAATTCCAAAACATGAGGTAGCTGATGTCGTTTGTGGCGTTGGATCTTGTAACCTCCCTTAGACATGCGTTGTTGCCCATGAAAGAAACAATTAGAAGTTTTATATGTCCTTGTATATGTCCATATATTTGAATGAAGTCAGTATTTTATTTTTGTCTCGGTTATTTCCCTCAGAAGAGCTGTTTACTGAATGTTAAAGATGTTTCCTTAGTAGTAAAAAAACAAAAAATGTGACCACAAAATAACCACAATAGTTTAAAAATAGATGTCAATAGTTAACTTGGGAAATCTTCACAATGAAGATGTTTTTTTTATTGTGAAGGCGTTTCTTCATATCAAAGGTTTTACCAAAAAGACCAGAATACTCCAGCACAACTGCAAGTTATTGCTTTTTTTTAAACAAACATTACACTGAAACTAGAAAGGTAGGAAGAGTGAAATCAACTTGCATGGTAGTGGATTATAATATCAGGTTGTATTGTAGTTTAAAAAAGCCAAAAAAGAAAAGCAACACAATTTGGCGGATTAGTCCAAATCATAGCTTTGAGATTAAATGAACTCAAAGGACTGATCCCTTAATTACATTTAAGTAAACAACGGCTTTATAAGAAACTTGATCCTATCAGGAAGTGATGAATACAGTAATTACAATCCAGCACACATTACTTTGACTACTTGGGTTAAAGAAATACATGTATGTGCTTTAGTTACATAAAATGAATGATTCCTCTTAAATGGGGTACATTTGAAGCTTTAGGCAAGAAAACTGTTTGCTGAGCATAAACACATGTATGTATGTATCTAATCGTATCATTATCTTATGCTCACAACATAGTTCTGTGTCAGGATTGGAATTGGAAAAATTGTTTTCTGGCACAAACACCTAAAAAAAGAAAAAAGAAACTTGAGCAAGGTTAGCTGTTTCCTCTCTTTTCCAGTCTTTATGCTAACCTAAACTAAGACATCTCGGCTACATGGATATTGTACAGACTGTCCACAAGAGCGAGAACAAGCATATTTCCCAAAATGTAGAACTCTTCAGAGGTAAATGGATTGAAGATGAAACCGGTCTGGAGAGATATATATTTTCAGATGTGATTTGATTATTCTAATCTTGTGAGAATATGAGCCTCAAGCACAAGCTGTCCCTGAGTGGGCTCTGACCTGGAGTTCCAACCTGGAAACCGTCATGATGTGGGCTCACATAAGGATGTGAGATGTAGCTAGCCCACGTGCACAAATACCATACTAACAGCCAATAGTAGCCAAAAGCTGCACTGCAACAATACTGATAAATCTGTAAGAGGAAAATTAATCTATCTAGCGTCATGTTTAGCCAGAGCTGGGTATTATCACCAAGCAGCACAAAAGGCGCTAAGCCAAAGACTTCTATATGCCCACAGGTTACTATAGAGAGGAGATCAGGATCAGCGTGATTGATCCCCGGGGCCAACATGTCCAATCAAGCAGAACAAACAAGCACCAAAGGAGACTGAAGGAAATCTGTTTAACTGGACAGCCTCCAACCCATTTCCTCAGTCTATAAATTATACTCATTTATTTGGTTAGAGGCTGCAATTATGTCAAGTACAAGTTCACTTAAATCTGCTTTCATCAGGATTGCAGTAGTGACCCAGAGAGCTCAGATGTTCAAGTAGATTGAATATTACTGGAAGAAAAATCATTTATCCTTGTATGAGAGCAGAATGAGACTCGAGCACTGAATAAAAAGGTCATTATCATACTGGATATTTTTCAAGAGGTCATTCAGGTCATACAGTATGAGTGGGAAAGGATTAGTGGACACATATGGAACATAAGAATAAAGAGCCAATTCATTTTCTCTTTGACCTATACCTGCAGTAATAACTTGTGATGCTGTTATGATGCAGTGCAGTCAGCGAGGTTAACGCTTGGTGAGAGAAAAACATTTTATTTATGAGCTGGAAAACTCACAAGGCTACATTTATAATCTAGTTTTGAGGTGTAAAAATCACTAGAACTGACCTCATTCAAAATAATTATTGGCAGGGATTGATTTCCTTTTCAGGAGTGCTATCTCGACGTTGTAAGAAAAACAGCTTTTCTGTTGAAGCTCACATATTTCTTGGGCCTAAATTATCCTGAGACTGGAATCCTCTGTGCTTTCCACACAGGCGACTGGGCAAGATTAACTTTAAGATGAATGCCTCTCCAAATCAATAACAAAGGATTTCTTCTAAAACACTACAACCAATTGACCGCAGATCTGAAGCCATGCAAACAACAGCCAAGTGGGATTTAGTGATGTACTCTGTTTTATTCCGATGTCAGTGTTGAAAGATTTGACACAAAACAGCCCAATCGAGCCTGAAGGCGGCTCGATCTTCACATGTGTCCACTTTTTTTATTCCCACGTATACATGAGGTGCTGGGACATTGCCTAGGGATGTTATGTTTTATTTGTTCAATTGAGGCAAGAGGCAATTGAAAGTTAAAATATGATCTAATAGGAAAATAGATTTAAGCAGCTCATATCACAGAGCAGAGTCTGAAATAACCTTTAACAATGTTGAAGGTGTTATAAACAGAACTGTTTTAGTGATAATCTGTCATCATTCCTGTCGTGTGGAACCAAGCCTACTGAACTAAACACCATCTTGAGAGTGAAGCACAGAACTTCTAAAACAATCAAAAATAACCCCAAGCTGCCCAAACAAATGTTTCATCTACCAAATAAAAAAAACTGCTTTAGCCCATTTGTGATTAGGTCAGATATCGTGATACAAAAAATACTATTAAGACATTTCGAGTTTATAGTTTTTGTATTGAATAAGTTATAGTAAATCTCACTTTTAAATGTTTTTGACTCCAATAGCTGAAGGACATCTTTAAAAAAGACGACCTGAGTAAGCCCAATATCTTGACACTGCACACAGGCAGCACTGTAGACGTTTCTGTACGGCTCAGTTCAATATTACGTACCAAAGACAGTTTCATAAAGAAAAGTAATGCGGATGCAAACCAGAGTGTTTACTGTAACATCCACAGTGTTAGATAACACCAGGAACCCGTTTTAAGTCTTAATCTCCTTATAAACAAGGTAGCTTATGAGGAGCACTAAATAAAAACTGTTGAACTGTGACGCAGTTTGTGTTTGTTTAGTACTCTCGCTGGATACTATGTGACTGGATTTTGGGGTTGTTTTTCCCCATCTGCCTCCTGTGGAACAGTATTAGTGCTCTTTGGTGCAAAAACAGAGATTACAGTGTGTGCCTGGTTACATCTGTTTTAGATAGGGGGGGAAATAATGTATTCCTGTGTGCTGAAAGGCTTTAGACCATACTGGGGATGTCAGCTCAATTTACTGGGTTAATAAACAGGTCGCCCCAATACAACTGTATCTAGGAAATACTCATAGGTCACTACTTAATGTTTCATTTCTGTTCTCAACCAAACAACAACGATGACGAGTTGATTCAAACTTAGTTTCTCCAGAGAGAATCATGAAAAAGAATTACTTTAAATATCATGTTTACCAAAGATGAGATCATAAGTGTCCTGGTCATAAGTTGACAAGACTAAATTGTTAAATTAGACAACTAAGAGGGGACAGTGCTCTTTTTTTATGTTAGCACATTATTTCTGAGATTAGGATATTGATTAGAAAATAATAGCCTTCATTAGCTTAACCATTAGCCAAATGTAACTTTGTTGTTTTTTGAACACCGGTGTACCAGAGCAGTAAGGAGACAGAAACATTATGATACGCCAGATCAAAAGGGGCATTAGCTTCCTGAAGTGCTAATCGCTACAAGGGAATTAGCACGTTCACCTTTTTCAATGACAACCACAGAGTTGATTCGGTTTAGTTTGGGTTAAGGTTTGAAAACAAAAATGCACACATATTAACATCTTCTAGTGAGAAAACCTGTCCTGATAGCTGCAGACCCCCAGCAGCCGGTACGTTTAGTGCTCTCAGACCCTTGAGCAAAGCAACCGTGGGCTTCTCCTGACTGCTGCCGTCCTCTCGGGTGTCTCAAAGCGAAATGTGGATCCTAATTGCAAAAGGCCTCATACATCAAGCTATTGGACATGCATAGCTTTACAGCAAGTGCAATCAAAAAGATATCTTTTTGCCTGAAGATGGAAAACTTTGATCGATATGAAATTCATTGCCAACTATTTTGATAATCGTCTCAGTAAGGCGTCCTCTGGTTCAAGGGTCTCAAATGGGAGGATTGGATGATTTTAATTTGGAATAAATGATAATAAATTGAATTCCTCTGAGTTTCAGGCTGTTAATGGAATAAAACTAAAAAGATATCTCATTGGGCTGTGTTATGGGCCATTTTGAAGTTATAACAAGGACATTATATATCGTTTTTTAACTATTTTTTGACATTTACTGACAAAATGAAAAAATGTAACTGAATAATTGTGAAGATGAAACAAATACAATGAATGAAAGCAACAGAACCGTTCTAAGTGATATAATCCCCTCATGCTCTGTGATAAATGGTCTGTGCTCTGTGATATGGCAATGTAATGTCTCATTACTCCCAGGCTGCTCAAAGCCCTGCCACAGAAGAACAAAATAAAAATACAAGGAAATGAATACAAACATCCTGCCCAATTTTTCAATAAAGATTTTAAGGAAACACGGGCAAAATAAAACATAATTGCCACTTAAATCTGAAAACACACAAAATACAGAACATGTGTTATTGTGTTTTCTGTATTTGCAGCTATTATGTTGCACTTTAGTGAAGATGTGTCCTTCATTTGTTTGGTCTATTTTTCATGTGTCTTCTTTAATTGCAGCGCTTAGAGCTCTCAAGGTTGTGGTAATCATTGAATCAAAAGTATATTTAACTGCCTGCTGACAGTATTAAACATGCCCTTTTTGGAAAGCACAGTACTTTAGCCTGTGCAAACACATTACTATGGTGACAGTAGGTCATTGCAGCAGATCCTTTTTCATGTGGGGCATGGCACATTTCCCCTCAACAAGCCTCCAAATGTAAAGGCCAGGGATCAATAGCATGTTTAACTGTCGATCAATGTGTAAATGGCCTTTTTGTTTATTTTTTAAGTAGATGTCTCTGAATCAACAATCTTTCATTTTGCTCCAGTGTTACATAAAACAATGAAATATAGTAAAAAAATAAAATAAAATAAAAGAAGAATATATTTAGATGTGAATTTGACAGGACATGGGTGGGATTCAAACCCATAATAATCAGCGTGTCTATGCAAGCTGTTGCAGTTTGATCAGCCACGGTCACATTGATATGATGGTTATAATCCAGTTCATTTAGTCATTATGATCACTGTCTACATGCAGAGTCGGTAGTCTTTAGATAATGGCAGACTATATCATAGTTTTTGGGGGATGATTGCGGTGGCTGCATTTGTTTGCTTCCCATTTGTGTATCGTCAATATCCAACATTTGTGAGCGCCTCGTCACTCATAACAAAAGGAGGGGAATAAGCAAAAGGAAAACGGATGGTAACTATTAATGACCGTGTACAATATTTCTACAGTTCAGGTGTTGAGAAATATCCATGTGAGTTTTTGGCCAGCCTTGCTTTTATTCTGCATGATGCTTTGTTTTGAGAAAAATGCATCCTAACCCAAGGTATGTTTTATATTATTTTCCTGAGGGAGCTCCTCTCCTATCTTTCACTCTCTCCCTCTCTTTCTCTCTTTGTATCCTTGGAGCTCGTCACCTCTGACGCAAAATCTTCTTTTTGTTTTATTTTTTGGTAAACATTCTGGATTTTCTACATTCATAACATTTTGTAGACAGCAATATGAGATGTGATTGAAAATGGAATATGTGCAATGTTGATTAAAGAAAAATATAATATATTCAATAAAAATTCAGAAACAGAATTGTTTTTACATGTGCTTTTTTTAACTGCTGATTGCCTGCATGTAGCTGTTTTAACATCATGAAGGTCATTACTAAAATGGCATCTCACTTCTCACTGTATTATATGTTTATTTGTCAGGATGGGGTCAACTGTTTTGTTTGCTGGTTGTTTAACTATTTACGTACATTGCTTGTGTTCCTAAGACAGAATCAGCTCTTTCAGCAGGGGCCGAGTATTACAGTGACATAATGTTTTCATCCACAGGCCTTTTATGGTGGGTGCTTCTGAAACTCGATGCCATAGCCGTTCATGTTCGACACCGTTTAAATATTTTAAATGGGTCCGGACTCCGTTGTGGTGCAATCTGCAATCACTTGACTCCTGGACAGACACCAGTTCATCCATCAAGCTGCTGATAGACACGCAGCAGCCGGGTTGTGCTCTGCCTCCTCGCTGCAAAACACAAAGTCCTAAGAGGCTGCAGCCGGTTCACCTTCAACCAAAACCTCCAAGAGAAAAAGCAACAACACGTTTGCTCCAGAAAAATGTAAAAAACTGTGCATGAAAGCAACCCTGAAACGTCGACGTATGACTCTTGGATCAGGTCACGGTAAAGACAATTAGACCAGCGTTATATATAGTAGCTCACCCTTTACAGCGCTCTTCACAAAATAATACGAGTTACGCAAGGTCTATACTACACAAGCACAGAGTCATGTGCACACATTCACAGAGCAACCACAAACAAAAACAAGCACCAAACACCCAGACCAACTCATTCAGATGAATGCTTTGTCATCGTGAGCGAACCTGAAGAAGCAGTGATGCAGAATGTGCCATTGGCTGTTTTGCTCCGGTGGTTGTATTCACATAAACTATGAATGTGAACAAATAAGCAAGACTGAGAAAATTGCACAACATTTTGTTACATGTTCCTACAGTCTTAAAATATGTGTCTTTGACAAAAGTATTATTTGTGAACTGAGTTCAATTAAGCTTCCCTTGGTTTGTGTGAGTATATATTGTTGAACCCCGAGTGAGGAGTGAAAAACAAATCTCCCAGAATGCACAGCTGCATCAGAGGCAAAATTGTGTCTTGCATTGTTACTGGTGTTGTGATTTAAATTGTACGCTTTAATTCTAAATGTTTGTGTAGAAATGAGAAAATGTGTTAGACCAGGGGGGTTATCGTGTGCAAAAGTGTTTAATTGTGCTCCAAATATAAGTGCATAACTAGCTGGTTAGCTCAGAATTAAAGGTGGGGTATGTCATTTATTTCAGAAACACTTTTTGTTATATTCCATGGAATGCTCTTAACATCCCGATAGCAATGAATACATTAAATGCTTTGACAATAAATACATTAAAAAATGTCATCTGTGGAAGCCGTAGCGCTGTAAAAAGCACGACCAATCATCTGAGCCGGCCCGGCTAAAATAACTGGATGGCCTACCTGTCTGTCAGCCTTCCATCTGTGCACAAACTGATCTCGTGCCCTCATTGGTCATGTGCACGTTCGTGTGTGTTGGAGGAGGGGCTCTGTAAGGAAGTGGCAGATTTTTTCCGGTTGTGTATTTTCAAATTCTAGCGCACTCGAGCTGGTTTCTCCAAAATTACCTACCCCACCTTTAAGAGTATTAGTACAAACAGACTTAAAATTGCACAAGGTAAAAGTATATGCAAAGTTTGCTATTGGGAAAAAAGTTTCAGTATGAAGAATGTAATTATGTTTCTAAACTGAATTTGTTTGCGTTAAAACATGTATTTGTAGAATTATAAACTTAAAATACAGGCAGATAGAAAAAGTGTGCTGTGACAGCAGCGTCTCCGCTACACACGTGCTTCTGCTGCCAACGTCACCTGCTGTCTTCCAAGAAAATACCCCATCACTCAGAGGTGTAAGGCAACACCCAACAGGGAACAATATCTCGCCACATGGTCAGAGGCTGGCCTCATACATTCATGCCAGTGAATTTGGCGTTCACCGTTTCCCCTCTGCAAGGAAACCCGACGCCACTGTACGGCATGCTGTTATATTGCCCCTGAAACCCAATCGCCCAAATCCCAAAAGCTACCTGCCCTCCTGTCGCAGGGTGGAGTTGTCAGCCACAATTGTGCTTGCTGCTATAGACAAACTGTATTTTACATCCAGAAAATGTCAGGAGGCCTTCTGCCAGACAAATGCAGCATGACTAAGGCCAGTGACCTCCCCAGGGGAACATTTACCAGCTTCTGCACTTAGATCCAGTGGCGCTGACCTTGGACTTACTCCCCGGGGCCAACACCTTTCACTCCATTTATTACATTTGACAGTCAACGTCATTGGATAGATGTGTTGTCAAGGATAGCTATAGCATTTCACAGGTTTGCTGTAATTGATATACTGTATGTCTAAGTGGAGACTTGAAGGAAAACAATTAAGATGTAGAGATAGCGATAACAATTGAAGGAAAATTAAGATGGATGTATGATGGATTGACAGGTAAACTTACTAAATGCATACATCATTATAACAGGCACTAAAAGAACTTTATAAAGAGGCTAGAAAAAACAGCATCAGAATTCAAGTCAAGCAAGTTACATCAAAACATCAGTGATTTCCACTGGAGTTATCTCACAGCCCAACAGCTGCTTTGAAGTCGGGAGGCTCAAGCAGCTTGTTAGTTTTCAAATCTATCTGAGAAGAAATCAGTGTTTGGGTTGTCAGGATAAGGTGTTATTAATCTGATAAGACTGTACTGAGTGTGAATTCGATCCAATGTGCTTCATTTCTCCCAGCTTTCCCACAAACAGTGAAGAAGCAGAAGCTGTCAGATGGTTTTTTTTGGTTCAACAATTAGCGTCACACCAACATGTTAAAGCCGCTTGAATGTATAGGCTTTTGACAGTACAAACTCTGCATTTATTGAGGTTCAATATTTTTCAAAAGGACAGAAAGTACCAGCCATCAAAATGTCAAATCTGTGAAGGTCTGAGCTGCACGGCACCCAAAATAGAGCTTTTGACTGATCAACATCAATCTCTGACACTTCAAGGTGTGAGAATGGATGGACAGAGGGTCATGGGTCGAAGTATCCAAAACAGGCCCAGGTCTGGTCTGGCATTTCAGTGTCGGGGCCCCCGACAGTGTGTAAGTGTATCCTTGCTGCTCCCTCTCCAAGGTAAATTGGAGGAGAGTCTATTTCTGTATAGAGACCCAAAAAAAGTGTTTTTTCTGCTCGTGGTGAACGAGACCAAACAGGATATTTAGTGTGTCCTTTTCCGACTTGTTCATCCTTCCACTGCGGGCCAGACGGAGCGCTTCCCTGTCACTGCTCTCTCAGACCGTGATGCATGATGGACCGAAGTGGTCGCACAGCTGGGTCACAGCTGAGCACATCGTCGCTCCGATACGTTCGGGAACAACAGCTCAATTCATCCTGTTGCAGATTGTGCGGCTCAGTCATCGCCATTCAGTCAGAGTAGCTCGATCTCAAATTGATACCGCTTGAGAAGAGAAAATAATCGAGGAGGTGATCTCACTGACATCTGAATTAGTCATGTGATCGTTCTCGCTCTGCTCGTCTGCAGGAGATCAATTGAAATGTATTCCTCAAACTCACGAGGAGGCAGAGAGGCGGGTGGTAACTTAGGGAGTGAGGATTGTTGCAGTGTTGAAAAGCACTTGGTGAGGTGTGTGAAGGGAAATTTCAGTTTGTTGTCATGGTAACAGGCAGTGTGGTCCATAGCAGAAAACCCATCCCTAGCATAGAGGCTCGATCAGGATCCAGCGGCTCCTCGCAGCACAGCTCCTCTCCTCCATTTTGAACATAAGAACGCCGGTTGTGTTACAAATGTTTAATGATTCGTAAAGCTCCGAATCATACGAAGTATACAGATCAGCAGAGCTTAAGAGAAACAGGCAGAGTTTCATATGTAGCGTGGGGCTGGAGTACTATCTGTGCGAATGTAGGCTTCATAAATGCGAGGTGAGTCACTGAATTGTTGTGGGGAGCGTGAGGAAGACGTTTCTTTTCATGGTGTGCAGGATTTCAAGGCAACCATGCGTTAAGGTGAGAGAGAAAAAATGTCAACAGTAACATTTACTGTAAGTGTGATACCAAACAAAGACAGAATCTGAGGAATAAAGCAACATAAAGAAGATTTGTTCGGTAGTTGCGAATATTTTCAGTGATTTGTAAATGTAGTTAACTTGTCAAAATATTGTATTCTGATTACAGAGCTGCAAGAAATATTGTCCTCAAGCCATTTGAAGTGTGGCAGTGGACGGTTCTGCAGAAAAAACCCTGTGTGTGCAGGGCCTGATCATACAGTACGAGAATCACCAGGACCTTTATCTTGATTATTCTTGCTTTTTGCAGGGTTTTGTAACTTGTTCTGTAAAGATAATAGAAGTGAAAAAAACCTATGAATGTATAAAAGAGTATATCCACTAGTTGGAAGTACTGTAGGTCTTTACAGGATTGACGAGAGGTGATTAGTAAACTTGAAGGCATACTTAACGTTATCTTGATTACATTACTTTAGTTCCCATATGACTCAGCGTTTCTGTTTTATGAAGATGCTTACATATGGTCTTAAAGTTGGATTTATTTATTTTGTAATAGGAAAATGTTCTAACATTGGCAATGTATTTTTTGTATAGCCCTGAAATAAAAGTTGTTTTTGTCATTTCCACGTGCCACAAATAAAAATGGCCCATCTGTCCTTTAAAGGTATAATTCAGAAATGTTCAGAATTCAGAATACTCTCTATTTGTTTCAATGAAAATATTAGTTATAGAAACAAGATCCACTTTGGTCTAATTTCAAATGATTTGTGCTTATTGTTGTAACTTCATCTCTGTTTAATTACAATATTTGTATTCAGAAATGTTTGTTATGAATGAAAAAGATTAAAGTAAGAGTGACGCATTAGCACAGTGATAAGCATTAAACCACAGTAAATGAACCCTTAGTTTACCCCACCTTTTGCCCTAAAAAGGATAAGTGGATAAAAATGATGGATACAAACGAACCTCACACAAGTGGCAAATATAAAGTCTTGACGTTTAAGGCTGGAAAATGGAAAGTAACCTGTCAACTGTAAGGATTAATATTAAGGTTAGGATGGGGATTAAAATGTGGAATTAGGAAAATACAGGGGTTTAGGTTACGGTTTATATTGAGTGTCAGTGGGGGTCGTAAGAAGTGTAAGACAAATGTGTGTCTGTGTGTGTTTCACGGAGGAAGAGACATCCTATCAAAAAGCAGGAACGCCGCCTTGTTTGTCTACAAAGATCCTGTGTGGGATCTGAAACTCCACTTTGAATCAGACAGATTTCCGACTTCCATGTGAATGTAGCAAACAGAGAGTGAGAGACACCTGCACACACTTTTTCCTTCAAGGTACACACCTGAAAAACAGACTTGACGTTCCTCTCCTCTGCCTCAGTCACACACACACATAAGAAGAGAGTGAGAGTGAGTGAAGAAAGCAGCATATGCCTGCCATTCACTCCTGACTGTAATCCCCAGCGCATCCACAGCTGTAAACTGTCAGGAGTCTGCTTTGATTGTCTGTGCGCATTTGAGCGTGAAGCCACACATCTCCCTTTCCTTCAAGAAAACCGATCTAAAATTAGATTGACCTTTTTAAATCTTGTTCTTCCAGGCACTAAAATAGAAATCAAATGGCTTGCAGAGAAACAAAAGCCTTCCCCCATTCTGAACATCACACAGTCTGCGCCTGGGAGCTCAGGCTTTGCATAAAATGAGCATTGATACATTTAGCAGTGCTTACGTAACTCACGCTCAGTTTGAATCTTACTGATGAGGCAGAAAAAGACGTTGATTTCACTCCAGCTTCCATCTGCTAAGAATTGTTTGCGGTAAAGCCGCAAACATGCAGCAGCAGTGAGGTGCTTGACAGGGAGCAGGCGGGAGTCACTAAGCTGAAAATGCCAATCTGTAAAGGTAATGTTATAGAAGGGTTTGTCAGGAGTTAACCCCCCTCCCCTCCTCACCCTTCGCAAACCTGCAATGCTCCACATGAATATCCACATCCAAAAACCTCAGAGAAGCTGTCAGTCTATTTTGGTGTTACCTGTGTTCAACTTTCACTATGTAGACTAAAAGCTTCTGGTAGAGATTTTTCCTAAAATAAAAAAAAGGGAGTGCCCTATTTTAATATTCAAAGAATCGACACCAAAGAGTAGCTGTTTTACAAATATCTAGAAAAAGAATAAACCCTGTCAGTGTGCAGGATGTGTTATTTTCTCTTCACTGCGTTTGGAGGCAAGAAACGCTCAGATGCACCGAAGCATGATGGTAAGAGATACCATCAGAGAGTGCGTAAGCCGAGGAGAAACCACTCTCCTTCACTTCGATTGGACAATTCTGTATCAATTTGAATAGCACAGTCACAGGCCCATCTATTGTATTAATTCAAGAGAGAGGTGATGCATTTCAGAGGGCAGACGGGGAAATAAACAGCAGCGCAGCAAAGCGAATGTCAATTCATCTCATCACCGGGAAGCAATTACCTCTCTGTAGACAGTAGCTGTTTCTCTGCTCCACAGAAACATCCACAGGACTTTAAGGGAGAACATACTGAAGGCCTGCACACAATCTCTTCCAATTCTCCCCCGGCAAAATGACCATTCAGCCATGCCAAATGTGGACCAGGAGCGAGAGAGAGATGAGCAAATCACAGGCAAAATGAATTCTGGGTAATACAATGCCAGTGATAAGCCTTTAGATACCCCGTCCATTTTTGTTCAACATGAGCAGACGGTTGTAGGTGGAGAGAACGGTCTCTCCACTGCTACTCCTGATGGTGTAACAACAACAGAGCAACAAGAGAGGAGATCCTTCTGCAAAAAGTGAAAATAATTTAAAGGGGGAAATTATTTTAAATACTATACTATTATACTATACTATTGTGATCCTACAATACTGATATTAAAGGTCCCCTATTATACTGTTTTTCCTCAATATATTATAGGTCTCAGATATATACAAAACATGTCTCTGAAGTGTTTGGCTCGAAATACCAAACAGATCATGCATTGCAGCATCCCATAATCCCCTCTGTTTCAGCCCTGTTTCCAAAGTGCTGATTCTCTGTCTGTTACTTTAGATGAAAATAAGGAGCCACTCCCCACGCCCCTCTGCGAGATATTTGGTTAACAATAACACAATGGTGCTCTAGGAGGAGATTCAGGTGATAAGGTGGGGGGAGGTTACCTTATTTGGTGATTGGCTAATGGTTACACAAGCCAAAATCGTCATGACATCATAAAGTGGCCAAAATCTGATCAGCTCATTTTCAGACAGGTTTTTATATAAATGGATCAGGACAAAAAGTGAGCAAATCTTTTTTCCTGAAACTTTTAGAATCTCCAGACAGAGGGG
This sequence comes from Gobionotothen gibberifrons, assembly GCA_943591055.1. Lineage (NCBI taxonomy): Eukaryota > Metazoa > Chordata > Actinopteri > Perciformes > Nototheniidae > Gobionotothen > Gobionotothen gibberifrons. Next base: position 481,335 of record CALSBZ010043701.1, on the reverse strand, counting down.
ACACATGTTTATGTATAAAAGACAGGAAACAGTGGATTTTGCATAAATAGGCGCGTTCACACCAAGTACTTTTCCCACAAAGGTTCCTGAGAAATACGATTTAGTTGCGTTCACACCAAAAAGCCCCAGGAACTAAATGAGTTCATCAGAACCATTTTTACCCCCTTTTCAGTTCCTGCTAGAGAGCAGGGACTTTCGTGGGAGAAAAAGGTTCCTATGTCTGATTGGCTAGGCGGAATGCAAACCACGCCCCGTAAAACTCCCAAAAAGTTTTGTGAAGCCACCATTTTATTATCCTCGCATTAGCATTATTAGCATTAGCATTAGCCCAGCGCAGAAACGCAGAGAGACTAACTTATGGCAACACAAAATAAAACATGGGAGTGGTGGAGATGAGGAGGTGTCGGCGTTCTGGCGATTTACTCGGAAAGCTTCAGTAGAAGCCAGTCCCTAACTCCGGGGACTTCCGGCCAGGGACTCCGGGTGGCAGTATACGCCGTGAAGTGGTTTGCGGCCTGCCAAAGCAGAAGAAGAAGAAGTGACGTCAGCGGCTTCATTTGCCTAATCCACCCACAGGAACTAATTTCGGTGTGAACGCGATCTGCTTTAGTTCATGAGAACTAAAAGAGTTCTCATGAACTAAGTTCTCAGGAACCTTTGTAGGAAAAGTACTTGGTGTGAACGCGCCTATAATAGGTGTTAAGATGTGTGGATGGAGTAGAATTAACTGATACCATGGGACAGCGTGCAACAACTTAGCATCACTTATCAATATTAAAGTACTTGTGCTGTTGGGTTATGTACAGGACAGGTGTGCTTTTTACAGTTTCTAATTGGACTTTCTGAAACAGCATACGGACATAAGTGAGAGGGGGATGGTAACAAAGTATTAATTCTCAACTTGGAACGTTGTGGAGACTAGATTTTGACAACCCATATATTTTAAATCCCAATGGTGAAACAATTTCCTGATTATTAAATAAGTAAAACAGGATATTAATCGACATCTGGAAAATCTTTGCTGTTTTCAGCTTCAAATTTGATGTTTTCAGCTTAAAAAATGTAAAGATTTGCAAAGTTTTATATTATTGTAAACTGAAAACATTTGTGTTTTGGTGCATTTGAATATGTCACCTTAACAGTGGGTAATTGTCTGCTGTTGATTTTAAATACAAATGTATCTTGGAATGTATTCCTTCATTTGGACTGCAGCATTTTGCAAAGAAATACAGATACATTATCAAAATCATATTGAACAAAATAATAAAAGCTTAAAAAAAAAGTATTGCCTTGACTTCAGATGAGTCATAGATTATAAAAACATCGTTGATCATGTATCACCAATTGCATTTGAGTGAGATGTCAATATGTTAAAACAGTAAACACAGATTGCATTATGTATACACTCACAGTCCTGAACTTTTCAGATAAACTTGATTCCAAGCAGTGATGCAGTGTCAAGCAGCCACTGCAACTTCCTTATTCTGGATGAGAAGTGAAGGACGAGGTATGTCAAACCAAGACAGATGGGAAGCACAGTCCCTTAAGCCCACTTTACTAATTAAGGTCTAATGACATGTGATGTAGAACCCCCTCCCCAAGCTATTTTTCACCACATGTTTGGGTACATAACACTCACGACCTCTGGCTTCCACAGATGCTGTTTCTGAAAGGCACGAGGTGGCCTTTTGCTCTGTTTACTCGCTGCATGTAGACGACGGAGAGAATTTTAAATGAACTCTTGCTCTCGGCTTTGCACAGTGTCGATGAATGGTTAATGTCCCATCTGCACTTACTACGGGTCAGTCCAGATCTTCTCCTGTTATCACATTGCTCCTATAAAATGTCAACAGGCCTTTCACTGAAACACTTGAGATGGTTCGAGTTTCAGGGGAGCTTTCTTTTCAACTCTAGGTATTTTTTAAATGCACACCAAAGCACCAATTACCAGGAGGAATTACCTAAATCAGCTTTTATCGATTAAGATGTTGACATGGTTCAAAATAAAGCGGTTTATTTAATAACACAATTTTCATGGATCAATTAAATAAATAGGGGAACAATTCAATTCAACAGTCATTTCCTTTTCTAAAAACAGAAAAGTATTGTCTTGCATGTCAAAAGTTGGATGAGGCACAGTTACAACATCCATCTAGACATACAGGGACTGAAAGCGATCAGGCTCAAGAGACATTAGGTTGGTCAAAGTGTCTTCATAAATAACACACCAGATGGAGGAGAAGAGTGGCGTTCCCTACACTGGGTGTAATTAAATCAAAAGTCCCTTAATATTTCTGCAAAACAATGGCAGGTGACCGGCAGTTGGAGTTCTTCCAAGGCTTGGAAAAGAATAGGACTGTTGAATGAGTTAAAAAATATTTGGTTATTTGAAGTAAGAGGAACAAACAAGTGTACTTAAAAGGGAAGTGAAAAGGCACATTTTTTAAACAAGCACTGGGCTCATTAGAGTGTAAACAATAAAGGTAAAGATTGCACAATTGGAAATCTAATAAATCAATCGGCATTTTAAACTAGTTCACTTTCCGACTCTAGGTCATGTTAGGGTAACTATGGTAACTATGGTTATGTATTTTTTCCCAAACTTCAACATCAGAGCATTTCTCAGAAACAAATTCAAATGTAAAGCCACAACATACACCTAGAGGATTGTTAAATTGTCCAGTTTATTCTTTGTTGAGGATCATTTGGGATGTCCTTTTAAAGCAAATTATGAATTAGTATGGGAAGAACAACCCTGAGTTTATTATTGAGTATGTACAACAGCACGGCAAAAATAAAATGTTAGATTAAATCACCTTTGTAATATTTTTAGTCAGTTAAACCCATGGTTATTTTCCCAAGAGACAGTTAACTTTGTGAGCACCAACTATAGACACACTGTTGCTATGGATACCTGCAGTTCTATACACTCTTAATAAACTATGTTTGGTGTTAACAATGTTTTAAGTGTTTTGTTTTTATAATGTTTTACCAGAAAACTTCGAGCCAACCACAAACAAGTATTGAAGGGGCTTTGTCACTATAAAGCTAACAGAATTTTTGGGACAAAATTGGATTATTAAAAAACCCACACTGCATTTGCTGTTAAACACTCCCCTGTAATATTCAGTAGTATTTCTAATTTCACTAAATCTATGCACAGGATTGTATCCTTGGCACACATTTGTCAAGAACATCTTGGACGAAAAGTTAGAAGTACTGAAATATGAATGTTTATAAATGATCCACTGTGTACCAAATCACTAATGCAGAAGCTGCAGCAGAGAGCAGATGAAAGGCTGACAGCAGAGAGTATGACTGCTGAGAGGCTTCTGGGAGAGAGAAGCAGGGAGAGGGAACAGAATACAGAGTCCCTAAAACATCCTAACTGTTAACAAAATAAAGCCTAATACAAACACCTGATCTTTGTTTGTCCCTTGATATGATTCCTCCCTAAACTTAGCAGGCAGCTACTCCAGTAATACATCAAGTGTAAGCATCTCTCTCAATGAGAGCCAGACTGATAAACTGGCCGTGCTGATATAGGAAAAATTGACATTTCAATACCAGTGTATAAGCCAACCAAAAAGATTCCCAGAGGTTGCAAATCATTTAAATTCAGATGAGTAAGCAGTTCTCCTTTGCAAAGATACTCCCTTCACCTTACGGGAGGGTTTGGTTATACAGCATGACAACAATACACAGGTGTCCCTTGGGCTGATTACAACAAAAGGTGCTGACGTTGCCGATGTGTTTCCACGGAGAGAGTGGGGCTGCTTTGGTGTTGCGCACCACTGAAAATGATCACCAAGCATGCTCGAAGTTTAAAATATTTAAACTTTTACCACTTTTACCGGACGTTTTCGACATGCAACCAATCAGATGAAAGCTAAGTGAAGTGTTGCAAGCTAGCAAGGTAACAAACAAAGCAAAACAAAACGTAACTGTTTTCACTGCGTATCATGTGAATTCAGCTTTAAATGTGCAGTTTCATCTCACAGCGTAAAGCCAAAGATGTTGCACTGAATGTTCATTTCACATTCATAAAGCAGTCTCTGTTGTTTGAAAATGTGGCAGAATCTCAGAACCACACCTTATGTGCAACGACACAAACTCAGGACCTCAATGTCTTCAACTGCAGACCGTCCAGGACCAGCCCCCAGCTGATGTTACAGTTGGTTTAAAAATCAATTCTGCAAAATGTTCAGAAAGTGTCTGAGTGAAGCTAAGTGTGGGGCTCCTTGTCCTAATCAGGGTCTTAACACAACTTGAGTGGGCAGCTGCTCACTTTGGATAATGTATTCTCTTTATGAATGAATCATTTGTGAGCATAAAATACATTTTTGTAGCTCTTGGCATGTGTAATCCTTATCCTGATAAATGTATTTTGTCCATCCTGAAGTGGTTTTCCATTAGGACCAGCCCACGCAAACCTATGTAAAAACCATGCTGGTTAATCAGCACATTGATATGCAACACCTGTCAGGTGGATGGATTATCTTGGCATTGGATTATCTCAAATTTGAGAGCAATAAGTATTTTGTGTGCAAAGAAAAAAGTCTTTAATTTCAACAAATGAAAAATGGAAGCAAAATCAAAAGCTTTCCTTTTAAATGTTTGCTTAGTGAATGAATCACAGTTTTGAAAAAAGTTGAAGAAGGCACTATCAGCAGATACAGTATGCATACCCTTGAACTTTAAAAAACTTGAGCCGCTGAACCTTGAGTCCCTCAGGCCAATATCAGTATCAGTTGGAATTCACAAGAAAAATAGAATTCATCTTTGTTTTCAAAAAGCACAGCCCTCCACAGGATGAGGATCCAGGTGAGTCAGACACTTGTTAGCTATGAGCCCCATGCACACTTCTGCTGGGCGGGTCCCCTGCTCACAGGTCAACTGTTGGCACGGCATTCACCTGCAGCCTCCTGGAAAATAAACGACACCACAAACTACTCCGACTCCTTCAAACCTCTCAAAGCGTGTATGTGTGTGGCACTGCAAAACAGAGCTTTATTTCCTACAGTGTCAAACTCCAGCAGCTCGGGAGCTGTGAGGGACAGACAGCCCCCCTTTTCATGCTGACAGCCCCCCCGCAGTGATAACAGAGACAGAGAGGATGTCATGCTCACTGGCATCCTCCCCTTGTTCAGACACAGTGGTGATACAAAAAGAGAGACCGAGACAGGCAGTGAGACAAAGACAGAGGGAGACAGGAACAGTGAGACAGGCAGAGACAGAGAGTGGGGGGGGAGGCGATGCAGTGAGCTGAACACCCGCAGTGGACATGACCCTCCCCGTCTAGACACCAACACACAGCAAG
>CALSBZ010043701.1:462712-475615 GCA_943591055.1 Gobionotothen gibberifrons | reverse complement strand
GAGTTACGAGCTCCCATGATATTGAAGCTACTGAGAAAATACAGGACTTGCTGCTGCGCAAAGTGTTTCAATCTGTTTTTATATGTGGGTTAGGGTCAACTTTATAAAGTCTAGGGTTTAGATGTAAAAGTTTATAAGCTTTCGGTGTGTTCAAAGATGTTGATATAATGTAATGTCATTTCCAATTGTGTGTCAGACCACAAATGACGTAGCACCTCTATTTCAGGGGTCAAAAACAACAACTTAATAACAATAAAACAACAGTGAACATCTGGAAAATAACTTTTGCCCCCACATATTCTTTATTGTTCTGATTTAAGTTCTCTAAACAACAGCATGGCTGTTAACTCTGAGAGTGAGTCAGAATACTTCTTTAGACAACATGCATTATGGGCAGGCTACTGCTCCCAAACACATGTAGGCCTACCCTGATTTCATTTCATTTTTAGAGCCAATAAAGCCATTCATTTTGTTTTAACATAGACAATATAGTGAAAGAGTAGTAGAATCATGATGAGATTCATATCTCACTACTACTGTTTTACTATGACATAATACTGTTACCGCAACAAACAAATAAATAAAGTGGTGTACATTTAAGGTCATATCACCCAGCTCTAATACCTTATATCTGCCATACCCCCTGATTCTATGACATCAACAACATTGATTTGATTTGATGTATTTCAAATGTGTAAAACAATAATACAAAAATGTAACGTGAGAATTATTATACAATACAAAATGAAGCAGTGTCAAATTGATATACAAAAATATTACTGATTCTAAGTTATGTATAAACAAATGATCTACTTAATTACACGTCCGAAAAGCATAAACATAATGTTGTCCTTTACATGAAATGTTAACAGACACTACCAAACACCAATGGGTTCAGCTTTTCAATGAGCCCTATAGCACACCGCCCATGCGACAATAATTGCTTTAAACAATGTGATTTACTTTAGCATTTAACTATAAATAGCCTGAGGTGGTATCAAAAATGTCCTGATTTTTATTGTGCAGGCTTACAATTTCTCAGCTGACAATTTATTTTATCAATGATGAAGAGGATTTAGCGAAGGCCAGTTGGATAAAGACTAATCGAGGAGTGCCAACCAAAATGAGTTGGCACACTACGGAAGTTATGAGGAGTGAGCTTCCAGCTGCCTTCTGCTCACTGCTATTGATCATCGGAACAGACAGACTGGCAGGAAGTGGAGATGCTGGGCTGGTCCAGGTCCCCGAACTGGCTCCTCTGAAGAATGCATGTCTGCTGCTTTATGCACAGACCGTCTAATGAGTTCTGGACCGACTGGTTATAATGTACTGTTTGTGTTCAAAGCTTCAGTCTTTTTCTTTGTTTTCTTCTCACCTGGAGGGAGACTGTTCACTATTCAAATTGCAATGCTTTATCTTGGAAGCATATCAACTCTCAAGGCAGTGTGAATGATATACTGCACAATACATTGAATAAATGTGTGTGACATAAAGCATAGAAATATAAATGGATTTAAAACAAAGGGGTAAAATGAAATGGAAGTGCTGCTAAAGCCATCACTATGATGTAATGGACTTAAACATGGTTGTGTGATGTACTGCAAGGCATTGTAAGCTATGAAAATGAAAAGGTATCCATTACTCATGCATGCTTTGTGGTACATATCAAGTATTTTGGGGTAAAACTGGACGCACCGCACAATCTAACCCACCCTGCCTGCTATGGCTCTCTATGGACTGTTGTGGAGTTGTAAGTCAAAAGTTGCCCATTACCTCAAAAGTAGCCTTTTTCTTTTTTTATTGAGAAGCTGTTACACCCACCCACAATGTGACCACAGAGATCGTTGTTGAGATTGAGTCATTTCAATGGACACAAATGAAAAAAGAGAGTTATTGTCAAATCAATTGTTCAATTTAAAGTATACTCAGAGGAGCTTTGGCTCCTTCATGAGAAATCATTATGAAGCTTGAAAGCAGGAAGCAGGTGTTATGAACATGATCCATGTCTACTATCATCCAATGCACCAAGTTGTCTCTTCTTGATTACGTTAAGTCTGACTAGATTGCCAGGAAATGTGGGTAAATCAAGACCTATTAAAAAAAAAAACCGGATGCTGGGCTGCACGGCGATCCTTGAACACAATTTCTTGAGCTTTGACAAATGTAAGTCTTTTAAAAGTATGTGCTTTATTTATAAATGTTTACATACAATTTTCCAAACTCACATTGGTTTCGCATACAGCATCTCTGTAAAGTATGTGTTTCACGTGCAGTGTTGTTGTTGGGCGTATGCGTAGTTACCATGGGCCACTACTGATTGGTTAACAATGGCTGGTACATGTGGAGCACAGCACTTCTGATTGGTGTGGATGACTGACCCACAAGAAAAACATTGAATCCGACGCGCTGTATAACGCAGGCTTTGCGATTTGCTAATTACATCATTTTGGCCATCATCTGCATCCTTGTTTATCAAATAGTAAATGTATCATAGGCAGAAAGGCAGTCAGATATTTGCCCTTAACACATCATGTTCAACTGGTATAGTTTCTGGATCAAGGAAAAAATAAAGAACAATATGAAAATAAATAAAACAGCTACTGCATGTTGAGGTAGGATCAGGTTGGATGTGCCTTATGAACAGCCACACACAGTGGTCTGAGCATTTAACATTAAAAGCATCAGCATCATGATTTAAGAGAGACATGATCTCATTTTACAGAAATAGCGTCAGTGTTTGTGTTTCATATTTATTATCAATAAAATATAAGATATCTTTTATCTGAAACGCCTCAAATCAAAATGTGTTTTTTTTAAATTTGCAGTCCTCCTTACATTTGTTTTTACTTAAAAGAAAGTGAAAACAGTTCAGCTTGTCTGATGCTGACGAAAAACTGAATTTATTTTCTCCATCTAATCCATCAGTAAGGGCATTTGGGGGGGTATTTGCTGCTTTGTGTTTTTTCCGGAAAGAGAGTTGTGATCCTGTTCAAATGAGGGATAATCTGTGAGCTTGCATTGTGTATGTTGTGTGCTCTGCGTGTCTTGCACACAAAGATGAATTAGTTGCGGTTAACAAAAGCCAAAACTTGTCAACAGGGAAATTGCGACGTCACTAATAGGCTTTGAGGTTGTGTTAGAACGAGTTCATATCAGACTGGCTTTCCCACACAAAGTTGCCATCATTTCATCCAGCAGAACAGACACAGAAATAACTTTCACATTACTAGAGGTCAATGTTGATATGCTCTTTGTGAGAAGAGAAGATAGATGCAACTCCTTAAAAACTGCAAAAGCCTTTTCACAGAAGAATTGCATTATGCCTCTAGAATTGGAGCAACCTGCTGCACATGTGTTGCTGTTGTTTGTTTTATTTCTATTGGTGAGCTACAGTTAAGGTGGACCTCAAATACATAAAAACGTATGTAAATACATAAAAAGCAACATTAACCAACAGAGCAATTAACCATCCCAGTACTTAACCTAAACTAGTCCTTCAGCAGATCTCCTGCTTACAGTTATATCGGATATCATTGTTGTTGTAAATAACTGAAGATCCCAGACAACATAAAACCAGCGAGTCCTTTTTTAATGGCAAGAGAATAAAAAAGGACGAAACATAATGTACATTTGCAGCAAAATGAGCCAAATCATTTCATTGAAAACGAATAGGGCGGCAATTATTGTAACTGGCGCAGAAGAGCAAGAAGGTCATGTCTTCTTGCTCTTCTGTACTACACCCAGCAAAGTGAGAAGCCCTGCCTATAATGAAGCTTGATATCAATAAATATATCTCATTCAGAAGTAAGGTAGGACTAATTTGACAACTATTTTCTAAAAGGCCTTTACAGAAAACATTTTGACTTGTCATAGGAACAGCACCAATGTTGCTTACATTAACAATGGCTTTTCAAATGTACCAAGACCCTAAAATGAAATGTGGGCATCATTCATTTTATATTTTACACCTGTGCTTTTACATCTATGTCAAAAGTGCCTCTGGGAAAAAGGTCAATTGAGATGATGTATATTATATAGCATATAGCCTATTTCAATCAGGAGAGACTTAGTTGAAGTTGATAACATTTGTATTGCCGTGTGCGCAATAGTGTTTTTGGAGATTAGACCCCATCATACTGTGATGAATTAGGGGGGAGGGGAAGCAGACTAAAAAGAGAAACCCCCCCGGGGTCTAGACACTGGTGGTGGTGAATACTAAGGGTAAATAAAATCTGGAGTGATGAGGGTTCTTCTGGGCTGTCCTGCCTTGGATCTGAACAGCTGGAGGTGAAGGAGGTGGAGGAGGGTTGCATCAATTCTCCTGAACGATGCTGACGCGGGAGAGAAGAGCGGATTTAAACTTTTTGCCTGGTGTGCTGATTGGCTGTGGGAAATAAGACGCAGCCGATTGGTTCAGCTGGGGTGAGTTGCGCCTTTTGCTAATTGAGAAAGGGGGCGAGTGAGTGAGAGAGAATTGTGAATGAGAGCGTGGGAGCCAGTCTTTCTGAAATAATTTATGCTAACTAAGCTTCATTTAAACCCTGTGACTTTGTTTTTAGGGATCCTAAGGTCCTTTTTCAACCTTCCACCTAGGGCTGCTCGATTATGGCAAAAATCATAATCTCGATTATTTGGGTCAATAATTGATATCACGATTATTAAAAACGAGTATCCATTTACTTTGAAAACATCCATTTATTGAACAAATAAATGTGAACAGTATGTTTTTAACAGTTGATTACCCTGAATTTTAAGTATAATTAATCGTTTTATTTAAATTATGTTGTTTTCATAATCGTTGCAAGCCAAAATCGTAATTGCGATTAAAATACGATTAATTGAGCAGCCCTACCTCCATCTGCAGGTTCACGGTGGCACAGATGACGATTATCATCCTGGCGGATAAAAGTGACCCACATCTGTCAGCTGCCAATGTATCATTTGCTGAACGAAGTGCAGCAGCCAGTGATGAATGGACCTGCCTCCCCTGCTCAATATGACGCTGGCTGGCGCGCTGTCCAGCAATGGGCAACTGGCAACAATTGGCAGAGCAAAGCAACTTGCTAATATCCAGCTTTGGGTAATGTCTTTAAATAGTGAACTAGAAAATGATTGAAGGAAAAAATGAAGCAACAAATGTCAAATAGAAACTCTTTTGAGAGTGCTGTATCAATACTTTACATAATAAATAAGAACACACTTGCAAAGAAAAGGCACAAAAGATATACTAAATTACAATTTCCAAACAAAATGATGGAGTGAAAAAGGCTCTGTGTCAAGGCTTTATTTTTAATCATAAGTTTAATTACAAATATTTGTGAGAATTTTCATTAGGATTTCTTACTTCTAGAGAAATACATGGACGTTCTGGTTTTAAGTTGGCTCTCTAAAAGTCAGATTTCTGCCAAAAAGCTGTAACGGCTATCTGAAGAGTTTCAACCCCCCCCCCCAAAGAAATTGTGTTGAAAAAATATTTTTCCCAAAACAGGTTTACGGATATTTTGAAAGAAGAGAACTTAGGGAATTGACTGTGAGAGCCCATCAAACTTAGTCATCTTCCCCATCTCTTAACACACTGAAGCTGAGCTGCCTGCTGGATGAAGTGGCAGCCCCCCTTAGGATGAAGTGGATTCCCCTTAGGTACTTTTTTCTGCAGCGTGACTAAGTCCCTGTTCTTTCTTCCCCCAACTACAACAATATCAGCATTTGTTTGCTGTTTTGAGCAAAGAGAAAAAGCAGAGCGGGCAGACTGGTGCACAGTGACAGTGGGATGATTGTGGGATCACCTGCGGGTGGGTGCCTCCATGTGTAGCGTTTGTTTTTTTACCCCTGTCTTTTGGCTCTAGGTCTTCTTTGTGCGTGACATTGGAAAAACCCTAGCTCTTAAAATAAAAAACCGCCACAGACTCTGCCAGTGGAAAGTCCCAAAGATCGGGGACAAATGTTCAATGTAGTCCGTGTTAGTCAGAGTGGATGTCTCGGTTGTACTGTACCACCATTTAACAGAGGAACTGACTAAAAGGCTCAGTTTGGGGTCAAAGAAGACAACAACAAGATTATCTAACAGTTGACAATGTTCTTAAAGCAAGTCATATATCAGCTCCACTCAAATCACGCTTTGAAATGCAGGATTTCATGCAGTGGTTTGATCTACTGTGACACATCATTTAAAACGTAATCCAATGATGAAGGAAAGATGAAAACCTGGCAAATCATTTTAGGTTTCACACACATATTGGTGAGTTCTAGTTGGAAAAAAAGATGCGGCTTGTGGTGCAAACTGGCAGCTGATAGTCTGACGTCATTTAACCACATCTTTAAACTTGTGAATGCACCGCTGCTCCTTTTCCTCACGCTCACAAACGACCACGAATGCTATAAAAATGCTCCAAAAAGCTTGTATAAACAATGCTTTTTGACAGTGCTTCAACATGTTCTCAGTTTGGCAACTGAGAATGGATTTGTTTTATCTGGTTGCATGTTTAGAAAGCCACGCCACAAGGTAAGAAGAATGGAGAAACCAGGCAGAGAGCTGACAGCTAATATGCACAGAGCCCATTAAGTGCATTGAATGAGAGATGATTGTGTTGAAGCATGAAGTATAGCTAAATGTTTAATGAAATCTGTATTAATGAAGTGCTAAACAAAAAGTATAAATATCCTGCTATAAATATTGAACCCAAAGTGGGGATCCACTGCAGGGAAACAGGTTACAGATGGTGAGTTGGTTCAGAAGGGGCACAGAGGCTTGCCCGCCAGAGCCTGTGTGTGTTTGTTGTTAGGTGGAAACAATTGGTTGATTCCATCATATTCAAAATGTTCATGTGAAATTATTCTCTGGAGCCGACTCAAGTCACATCCGAGTACTGTACGTGTTGACTAAATCTCCTGCTGTGCAGCGAGTCGTCCCGGGTGCTGCCTCACACGCCCCAGAATCAGCCTGACAAGCTGTTCATCACGTCCGCTCATTTATCTGTCACAGTCCGCCCAAGAGTCCCGCAGTGAGGACGGACCATTCCCCACAACACCGTCACACAGACACCTCCAGCTCTCTGCCTGTTGGTTTCCCAGAGCCGGGGTTTATAGTTTGGGCCATGATTCATGCACTTCATGATGAGGTCACTCCAACACAGGCGGTTCAGTCAGGCACCTGACGGACACAGAGCAACACTTCTTGTATTCATTCGCCGTGTTTATTTGGCAGCCTCAGCACTGTAGCTTTTTCCAGCCCAACTTTATTTTGACAGACTTGCTCGACAGCTTTGAGTGCAAACACATTGTATCTGCATGTAAACACAGCAGACCAACGCACTGTGCTGCATATGCTTTTTGACCAAAAGATTCAGATTTAAGTATAGAAAAAGCAGTGTTTGTCATACTAAAATAAAAGCTTTTGTTGCTCATCTTTTACCTCGTTATCTTACATTTAAGATTAGACTACGGTAGATAGGATTAGGGTTTGATAACATTTGAAAATAGCCACACATGAATTGTGCTCATACTAAAATATCACACATTAATTCATTCAAACATGTCCCTTTCTGTGACATAAGTCAGGACTGTCAAAACAATCACAATGCCTCAGATGCTTTGCTGAAGTGCTGCACATAATGTTAAAACATTCCCCCTCAAACACTGTGAGTCACTTTACGTCAAATAAACTTGATCTAAAGTCATAAATCTAGACATGCATATAACTCGGCAGCCGGGGTAAACTAATATGAAAACACCGTGCCTCAAGCTGATTAACTGTTTAATCAATACTATAGCGACAGCAGGAAACAAACAAAGTCGCTGAGAGGCTGTGGCCGGGCCTGTTTGATATTGTGTGACACACTACAAAAAAGTACTTGCTGAGATCAAAAACTCTGTTGCAAAATAATGTGGTTTAATGAAAACTGGGATGATCAACTTATTCTCCTTGGACATGTACATCGTTATATTAAATCAGAGCAATCATTTCAATTTGCGGTCAACAAAAAGTACAACGGCCCTGTGTCACCCTCTCTTCAACACACACCTCACGCAGGTGAACAGGATTATAATGAGTGCCGCCCATATCCATGTGACCCAAGCCAACCAATCAATTGTGCTCAAACAAATATCTTATATTACAAACAAAACGCAACACTAAACATGTTTCATGGCTCCTACAAATACAAAGTTAGTCAGTTGACGGTGAAACTGTGAACTTTGAACTTCCCTATTTAAAAAGGACACTGTAGTTCCGCAATGCAGTACCAAGCTTATGATAATATGTCAATAGTTGTACTGGCCAGAAAATAAAAGAAATAACTCCCACTGCAACAAAAGGAAAAACAATGAACTAATTCTATAAATTAAACTAAAAGTAAATGTTAAGGATTTGCTCCTGTTTTCCTTAAGGCTGTTTAAAATGCTGCTGTAAACACATATAAAGCACACGTGCAACATTCACATTGACTATCATCGGTTTAAAAATAAAAGCCAACACAAGAACAGAATTTTCTCTGCAGTGCTTCCACAGTAGCCTGTTAACTCAGAAGTGTCCCGTCACACCACATTCGATTCTCTGTGCAGGCGTTTGTTCTGGCCAAATACCAATTGATTTTGCAACGACGAGTGGCCGGCGGCCAGAATGTTATAACATCATTCATTGTTTCAGACCCAGATTCATTTGATCACAGCAGGATAAAAAGGCTCCATCAGGCTGTAATGTAGCTGTAATGTGTATGACATGATGAACCAACCCCACAAAATTAGGAGGAGGGAGCGCTGAAGTGAAAGGAAGCAGATGCTCGGGCAGCGTTGTCTGACGGCATTTCAAAACACACAGATTGTCTTAAAACGGAATCATCATGTTGCACTGCAATGTGGAGATTGGATAAAACAAACACTGCTGACATGTGACCTGGACAACTAGTCTGTAGTTGATGTTGACTCCCTAGCCTCTTGTTTATGATGGAAAATGTGTTGGACAGAAGCATATATAACTCCATCCATGTTCATACACTGGGCTAATTGCATTTAGTCTGAATATCAGCAATATTTCAAAGAAGCATGCCCAGAGAATGAAAGTGAATTCTTCATCATACTGTAACTAAAGCCATTAACTGATTTGGCTGTAATTCCTGGAGCTCAAAAGTTCAGGTTTGAAAATCACATCATGAAAGAAAGAGTATTAATTATATAAACATTATTTAAATAGGCTAACACATATAAAGCCAATGTTGTCCTTCTCAAAATCTATCTTGATAAACAACTAAGTCATTTCCATTTGAAGTTGTTCAATTTCACACTGCATTTAATTCATATATCATCAAGCAGCATTTCATTTGATACCTGTCATCTTTCACTGGAGTGGGCATTCATCTTATGGAGCAGCAGGAATGCTTTCAGAAACATGACAAGACCTCACAAAAGCTTTATGATAGGGCAAAACAATTATAAAACCGCATGTGTAAGCAACACAGCACTGTGTAACTGAAAACCATTGAAATGTTTATATTCAGATACATAGAAAAACAAGGAGGGTCTGCAACAACGTTATATTTATTGATAGGTTGCCCTGGTGCTTTTGCACATTGAACTGCAAAACTGATTCAGTATTTGTTGTGCAAGATGTTATGAATGACAGCATTTGAATGTCCTTTACTAAACTGATTAAGAATATCATTGATTAATATAAACATTATTTGAAAAGTCCACAGGCATATTTTTGAATTTGACACAGTGCTGCTTTCTTTTGTCAACCTAATTTTCACATTTCTTTCCATGGGGAACACCGCTGTGCCTTTAGAGCCCATTGGAATTTCTTTCAAAGGCAATGCTTTTCATATTTCTGCTTAATTAAAAACTTCACAGATGCAATAGAAAAATGTGATGGTAAGTAACAAGTACAAAAAGTTCCAAGCAGATCAGAATTTTACTTTAAGGTGAGAAGGTGTCCTACTATGTTACCTTAAAAATGTCCCGAGTACATAGTATAACCATCCTACTGCATCTGACACAATCACTTAACACCAACCACCAACCACTTTTACCGTCTTTACTTCCACTGTTGTGTGCCAAAATGCCAAGAAAATACCTCTATACGTGAAAGGGTCTTCATCTGCATCAAAGGCACTTTCTGGCCCAAACAATATCTGAATAATTTATTTTTAGATTTGGCAATAAATCTATTTCCCATCCAAGAAATATATAGGAAAATGTCCTTATATACACACCAAGTAGTGGCTACTTCTGTCGGTATTTGTACAAAGCCATTCATGTTGTGGAATACATTAAAGCATAATGTCGGGTATTTAGAGTCACATTTGTGAATTGTTTTGTACTATAATTGGCAGATATTATATATTATAATCAAAATACATCTTACAAAAGCAGGCATATAATAGAGATCCCTCTTACACAATTACTCATTATCATCATGTTTATATGTCGCCTAACTAATAAAATGATTGATAAAATATACTATAAGAGCGGTAAGAAAAAAATCCAATCATGAGCCCAGTAGTAATGCTTCTTTAATTATAAGCTCTCCATCAGTCTCGATACTCACTAAAACCCCCACCTGCTCCTCTAAGACAGAAAGAAATGCACATTAAGCTGTAGAACGAATCTGAAACTAATATATAAATAATTAAATTCTCATTTCGAGTCCCCCAAAAAAACACCTCAAGCTATTGTGTTTGAACAACAGTTATAAATCCCCATTTAATTTCCATTGATGTGAAACTGGGAAAGGCTGCAAATTGTCACAACCAGCTATTGTTTGACTCTAATGTATCCCTCTCTGCATATTCCTAATTAGTTTTTTGCACCAAATCATGTACTTGAACTTTGAACATGTAGAAGGTTATACTTTATGATGTCAAGTCCTATCCAGCTCCAAGTATTTCTGTGTAGGCTTCCCTCGCTGTCACTGAGAGTTAGTTAGTGAGGTCAGCGCCCGTTACATCACTGCTTACACTCAACCTGATGAAACCGCCCTGGGAGGAAATCTGCCCAGTCGACAAGGACTGTGGCCGACAACGTACTGTATCATGTAAGAACAGAGGAAACAAGGTTTTACGGATTCGCAGTAAAACATCTACAAATGATTAATCAGCACCAAATATTTTCAGATAGTAAGATGTGTCAATACCACCTGTGTGCGTTAAACACTCATCTACTCATTGGGGAAAGTTCAGCTGTCACAACTACTTTGAATACAAATACTTGTTTGACAGCGCGTGCACCAGGGCACAAAGTGCGTAGAAAACAGTACTACAAATTGTCCTCGCTGTCGAGTTGGGTTGACATTAATGAGCACGTCTGAACGAATGGAAAACCTTCTCTGTTCTGATCCAAGCTGCAGCCGTGTCACACACAACTGCCTCGGCCCAGAGCAAGGCTAACATCCTCAGATGCATCTCAATTGAGTCACTGATGCAGCCCTAACCTATTTCCAAATGAGCGTCTGGCAAGATCCTCCTTGTCAACGCAGATAGGCTGACTGCTTGGAGTCGTGTGGACAAATGGTGAGCGCGTTGAGCTGCAAACAGAATGAAAATGACCAAGAGAGACAGAGGGAAATACGGAGGGAGAGACAGGGATGGAAGGAGGCATCTCACTGGCTGATGCAGCTCCCACACACTTAACGTCTTGTTGTCGTTTTTATTTGTTTTTGCAAGGATGATTCTGCAATGAATCACGCTGTGACCTACATCTGAAAACCCAGGCTAAGAGAAAAATAAACAGATATCATTAGTTAGCTTCTACCGTCCATTTGTTCCAAATGACAGTCTCACGCTCTTTGAGGGAGGCTCCTGCTCCACTGTGGAGGTGAAGTGCATGTGATTGTTTATGTGGCATCTGGATAATAGGTTTGTCTGTTTGAAATTGTGTGTATGCAAGTGTGTTTTTGGATGATCACAGCTCTCCTCAGTGAGTTGAAGGCTAATGCAATAATGTTGACGTGCAGTCAGCTGGCAGCTCCTTTTAATTTCAAAAGCAAATCATTTCCATAACGTTCTCTTTAATTTACATCTCGTGCAAAATGATGAAAGGAAGTATTATTTGTAACCTTGTGATTTGTCCTTTTAATTGAATGTTTGAATCCTCTTAAACTCTCGAATCAACAAATGTAGCAGATTTAATTGTAACTCGTTAAAACCCAAGGACAAGATTTATAAAGTGGACTTCTAGTAGAACTAATCACAGCTTTCACACAAACTCGACCCAAACATAGCAGTAGACCTTTTTACAGACAAGAAACAAATACAATTAAACTACAACAAGGAAAGCTAAGCCTCGGGATCTGAGAAGCACATTTTCATATCAGGACCAATGAATTATCATAACGAGCCGTCCATGGTTGTCGATGTGAACGTATGACAACATGCGGTTCCCTGAGGCGCAGTGGACATATATCTTCGTGTGAGTCCACTTTACTGTTGACTGAATGATTCAGTGCAATGTTCACTCCTAGAAAGTCCTTTTCTTGCACAACGTGGGGGAGGATGCTGCACTGAGTGAGAAGAGCTAAGAACAAATTGAACATGAAAATATTCGACAGCATACTAAGGCGAAGTAAGGAGTTTTAAAATGTAGATCAGACATTTTGTTGGATAAACTGCTATATTTTAAAGAGAAGCCAGAACAAGGGGCTCAGGCTATGTTTTCCTGATAATGCTTTATTGTAAATAATAAGTCGGAAATGGGCAGGCGGAGAGCTAGAAAGCATTGCTGTTAGCAACCGGTGAACAGAGGATCCATAGAGAAACACTGTGGTGCATTCAAGGTCTCATCAGTAAAAATGACTGTTGGGCAAAATTGAAATGTTTTCATGATGTTTTCTTATGTTATATTGTACATTTTTGGGCGCGAAACTTCAATGCATACAGTTGTTTGAAGATGTTTTCACAGCTATATAAAATGAGG
>CALSBZ010043701.1:433135-450554 GCA_943591055.1 Gobionotothen gibberifrons | reverse complement strand
AATGCTAGACTTTTACTTCCAACTTGTTTCAAGTCTATTGGTCTTGCAGTTTTACCACTTGATATAAATGAATTATTCCAGTACTGATAAAACCATTGTGTCATTTTGATTTAATTACTTTATCTCCTTTTACACATGTTGAATTTTTTTCCGCAAAGACATTAACCTAATTAGCGTTCAGAAGGTCAACATTTAAATAATCTCCCTCCTGTCAGGGTTTCAAATAAAACCATGTCATCTTTTTAATTCATGGCCCTTTTTCTTTTTGCAAAGCAGTGACGGCTTAATCTAATGTGATGGTCAAATTAACATTATCTCAGCGGAAGAAGTTCAAACCAAACACATCCTCTCTTCTGTCTGGATTTCATTTGGAAATCAAAACCCTATTGTCCTTTTAATTATTTTTGCCCCTTTCTAATTAAACTCGTTGTTTCTCTGACCTTGTGCAAAGAAGCTTAATTAGTTAAATTAGTGTAATTCCAGTTGAAGAAGCTCATTGTACTCTTCATAGGTGTACGTCATATAGATCAAATAAAACCATGTTAGTGTTTTGTTCCTTTTTAATGTAAACATGTGTTTCTCTGGCATGGCAAAAGTTGTCTCCTTAACTTACATTACATAGATATATATCAGCATAACATTAATAAAATAAATACAATATAAAAATAATAATATAAATATTGCGATTCAAAAGTCCAGAGTGATTAATACAACATGTGTTGAGAAAGGTCAGCACATTAGTGGTCTCTCATACATGACTTGTCCATCTTGAGATCTTGAGCAAAATTCTAAAATTACACCTAAACAATCTGTTGCATAAATATTTACTCTGTATATCCAAGTAAGGGGCTCCTTTGTTTTTTTTCTTCATCTTCATTGGCACATACAAGGCCATGGCCACTTTCTTTTGACTCCACCATAACCCCGAGGACACACACACACACAAAGTTATCAACACCCTAACAACCCAAAACATACAGTCCAGCCTCTGGAGGAAAATCAAAAGCCATCTGGGGAAACCACCTTGGAGAAGGTCTGAACACCTCAGGAATCATGCAGAATGTGATGTGACCCGGAAGAGGAGGAGGATGTCGAGACAGATGTTGAGGCGCTATGCTTCAGGGAGTCAGCTCTGGGCAGCTGTGAGCCTGAGCGAACAAGTAAGTGACAGGCAGGGCGACGTATGTGGAGGACGCTACTGTATTCATATGCAGAGGGATAAGAGCCATGTGAGGCCTGTTGTCAGCACACTGGAGCTTTACCCTGATGTGCATCCTCACAGGCGCTCCTACTTTCTCCCCCCAACAGATGCACCAATGACATGTCTTAAGAGCTGAGAGGCAGCTCAGAGAGAGGTTTTATTTCACACGGCTCCTCAGAATTAGTCAGAGGGGAGCTTGAAAGCTATACCGAGGCTCAAAGTATCTAGGTTCGCTGAGCCAGTCACTCTTAAATTGGAGGAAATGTAAATGACTTACATAATCAGCACACTACTTATACACCCCTCCCCAAAAAATGTGAAGTCAGCGCTTAACAACCCTGTTGATAACTGGGTAAAAGCAGCCAAACATAGTCAGTAATGTTCTGCAAGTCAATTTACAGTTTGACCAAGTGAGCAGAATACATCTGACATTTCATCTGGCTCCTTGTGCTGCATAACGAGGCTCATCCTTAACCCAGAGTCATCAGCATCACTCGGGTGAAGTAGAAGCTGTTACTCTGTTTTATTGCATTTCAGCATGTTAACGGCTGCTTCTTAAAGATGTACATTTGGCCTGTATATGTGCACAGGTGGAAACTGTTCCTGGTAAAGACTGTGGACTTTTTTTTTCCTTCACGCAGGATTATCCCAATTAATTTCAATTTCAGTTGGCAGCCCTTGACCACCAAGACAATAGACCTTTTTCCATTTTATTGAGACAGATTGACCAAGAGTGTTGCTGCCATCTACAGACTCATGATTAGATCTGTTACAACCCCCCCCCCCCCATCCTGACACAAACACACACACAATGTAAACAGCCAAGGCCTTGAATGAAAATGACCTGAGATGTCTGAGCCTGCTGCAGAGGTTTTGATGCAGAGCATTCATACAGCTCTACATGAGAGCAAGATATTTTTCACTTCCGTTATTCACACCCAGTCCCAGGGTAAGCTGTCTGAAAGTCACAGCTCATTTCTGCCTTCAAAATAACCTGTTGCGCTTTCCTGACATCCCTTTGTCTTTTTATGTAATGTACACACACGTTGACATACAGTCGCTCTGTAACCTTTTTCGCATGTGACCTCTTCACACGATGCAATGTCTATCTTCGGACCCATGTGAAAGTTTGGCATACCTCCGGACAGTTATCAAATACATACAGAATTATTTAATCATTTATGTTCTTGAGGAAGTCAAATAAACCACAGAAAAATGGCAACAAATTGGAATAAATAAATATGCATATTTTTCCAATTCTATTCATCATCAGGACTCTTTAGGTGGTCCTGACCCACAGGTTGGGAATCACTTGTGGTGTTTAACTTTGGGGTGTACAGTCATTTCCATATAGGTAACCCTAAACTAAACCATAACTATACTTACCTAACCTTAACCTCTACCCGATCCCGGTGACGACAGGAACCGTTATAGCTCATGATAAATGTGACTGCTGTGAAACCAAATCAGAAATAACAAATTCTTAACCTCAGCAGCTGACGTGTCCTGCTTAAACTAAGGGAAATTATGCAAACTATATCTAAAATAAGACTCATGTCCCCTGCCTTTGGGTGACCCTGCATGTTCCTGCAAGGGTTACCAGCTGCAGATGAAGCACAGCCCCCTGTTTGTAGGCACCAGAAATCACCTGTCAGGAAAAGAAAAAGCTGGAAGGCTGTACGAGCCCCCTCCTGGAGTGAAAATAACATAGCTCTCTGCTGGATGGGCCAGCAGGACGAGGTGCACTGGATAGACAACTGAGCATTGTGGGAGATATTTTGAAAGTGTCATCCTGCAACAGCAAGAGCGGCAGGGAGGCCCGCACGGCCAGCAGGGGTCAGGGGGATTTATTATGGCTTTCATCAGCGGGGCACGATTGGTCGGGACTCACTGGTGGATCAAAGGCTCGTCATCATTTCTGTCATCTATTAAAAGTCAAATTCAAGCAACTACCGAACCGAAGGCGACGACTGTATCAAGAGCAGGACTAGCATTCCGCAGATGTCTGCTACATGGAAAAATGCCCTGTTAAAATGGCCATGTGCTGAACTACTTTCACTCCAATGGAAACATTAACTACGGAACCCCCCACCCCCCTTGTGAGGGAAAAATAAATTAAAAACACGACTCTCGTTTTGAGGGATGACTCAGCTTTCACAAGGTGTGCTGAGAGAGCACTTCCAAGGGGCATTATGACAATACACACAGATTTCTGTTGTTTCATTTTATATCGTGCGCCTGTTACACAGAGGGGAAATGTTTTTTACTCTGACATATTCACTCACAGAGAAATAGAAACCAATATAGGATCATGCCATTAGATTTTCTGACCATATTTTAGGATGAATGCATTCAATGTTTTTCACAGATTACAAGCAGATGAAGTTCAATGTCTAAGTGACCTTTGTTATTGTGACCATGCTTACAAATTCCTCCCTCCCCCCTCCTGACACTTTGGGCGACCACATTAAAGCTTTTCTGCCATTTTGAATGAGAAGAGTGTGTTTAGGGAGGGGGTAATCCTCAATAGCCTGTGGGTGTTATTGCTCACACTCTTACCAGCTGTTTTCATCAGTGTGGTGTTGTGGTGCTGAAAGCCTGGCGGGTGCTGCCCCCCTGTGTTTGCACGCCGTAACTGCTGCGGCTCACGGTAATGATGCACCCCAAACAAATACAAGGGGTCAAATGAGGTGGGCTTGCACTGAACAGCAGAATAACTCCCATTACAGACTGTATAGCTGTCATGCTATAGGTAATACACTCCAGTAGTAGACGTGGAGAATATGGCTCACATCCTAAACCTCCACAGTACAGCAACATTAGGGAAATGACTTTGGGTTAATACACTAATGCACCTGTAAGCTGGTGCCAATTATGTAAGGGCCACTGGTTACAGACACGGGGGGGTTGTCTTTACACAATAATTGTATAGAGTTTTTGGGATGAATTGCCCTGACAAGGTGAGGTGAAGGACGTTTGTGCAGTTACGATATTGAAAATAATATCAGTTGCTGTTTGTTACACCGTTCATGTTGCAAAATCCCACCTGACTTTTGCTGAGAAAGCACCACAGAAGCTAAATGTTATTGTTAATCAATTTTTATTCAAACTAAAATACATCCAGGATTATCACAAAAACAGAAATACAGCAGATTAATTTAGTGTCGTCTTTGAGGCACATGGGAAACAGTGAGTGACTATCATGTGTCCTTTAAATACAATCATATTCATGGTCTATAGAAAAGTGAACAAATGTTAATTTATAAAAACAATCTAAAAAGAGAGACATCAATAGAAATGTGAATAAGGCTGAAAGAGACACAGTAGGTCCTTACACAAAGTTGACAACTTTGGCATCAGTGGATAAATCCCTTGTATAAAAAAAGGCGCAAACATGAGGCACTTCCTTATGAGCAATATGAGTGGCACTGCTTGCATGTAACATTATCATAATGACTTTATTAAGATCAACTTGAGTAGTCTCACAGAGTTAAAGCAGGTCATTAAGGTGGCAGAAATGATATGATCAAACATGATAGAACAATATGAAGACACATATGTAACAATTATAGCTCACAAGAAAGCACCTCTAATGTTGAAAACAACCATTTACAAAATATAAAAACGAACAGTGTAAAAGTTTAAAAGCCACTAATGAACAGATATTTGAAATGCATGACTGGCTAGTTAAAGAGGAATCGAAATGCTGTTGGGGCTCCAGAAGGTGGGACTCGCTGCTGGGACCAGGGTTTACATGTCCTGCAGGGTGCCAGTTTCACTCCACTGATCCTAACAGCGCTCTGGGGTGTAGCACCTGGTCCACAAACAATTGTACATCCAGGGAATCGGAGTGGAAGAAAACTACAAAGTTTCAGTCCCTAGGAGGCTGTCCCACACTCATTTATCTCTGTTAGAAATCCCATCAGTTTCTCTCTGAGGGTTTCGCTGTGATCTTGAAGACGTAGCTGAGGCTGCAAATGGAGTGCCTAATTACTTCAAAAACCTTGTAGTGTTTTTCCACCCTTTGTTTACTAAAATGAGTTCCTCAGATGTGCAATTTGATCCCTCGCCAAAATGTTCCTTCCCCTATGTGCAAGGGAAAGAAAAGAACCTATGGGCTATTTGAGTATGGCATGTGTTGCTGGAGTACCTCCCTCTCCCACACGTTTCTTCTTCTGCTTCTCTCTTTAGTACGGCTCTGCCTTTAGACTTCGATATAGGCAGCATGTAAACACCATCCCTATGACCTGGGGGTTGGATGGCGGAGAAGAAAAACACAATTTAGCAAATTCTCCATGGATATACGTTTATTGAATCTCTATGTATGTTGAGCAAACTGTAAAAAGAGTTGACTTTATTTCTCACCTGTACGCAGGCTATCCCAACACCCACCGCCCCGATGATCTTCAGATGGTCCAGGATGAATTTCTCCAGTTTGGAGATGCACCCCCCCTTAATGAAAACAAAGAGTCGTCATGTTGATGTGGGAGTCTCACTGCAAACAAATGTTGTGTATACTGCTCAGATATTACATTTCTTCTAACTCTTTTGTTCTTATACAATGTTGAAATGTTGCTAGGTACAAGTACCTACACATACTACTGTACACATAGAGGTACTACTGCACTTTTGCATACTATACTTCTACTGCACTACTCCAGAGGGTGATATTGTACTCCACTACATGTCTGACAGCTTTAAATGGAGAATTCTGCATTAAAAAAAACACGTAAAACGTTTATAAAATGTATTTTGTGATGATTTAATCAGCACAACCATTAGTTAATAATTTGTCGATTGATCAATTAATCAACTGATGGTAAATTAATTGTCAACTATTTTGTCCATTTATGTTATTTTTCAAGGGAAAACATTTTATTTGCTATGATTTATTATATAATAGTATATTATGCACATATACAGAGGGCACTTTTCTGCATTAAGTATTTATACTTTAAATACATTTTCCTGGCTAAAATTGCATATTTGTACTAATGTAACATGACTCCTATGGAGTATTTCTACAGTGTGGTATTAGTACTCTTATTTAAGTGTTGGATCTGAATACTTCCTCCATCACTACCATCACACCACCCATCTCAGTGCTGACATGCTGAGACATGACAGAAATACTGATCCCCCCCGCTGTGTAAAGCCCCCATCCTGCTCTCACCTCCACCTTGTAGATGTTGGACGGGTGGTCCCTGCGGCCACAGAGCGTGGTGAGACTCTTGCAGCAGCTGTCAGGCACCACGCGGCCCTCCGCCTCTCTGGAGCGGATCCACACGCTCTCAGCCCAGTCCGACGAACTGTTGCTGCCACAGCACTTAAACTGAGGGAGACACACGAACACATTGCCTATCTTTAGACCACGTTGATGGTAGCAAAAAGGATACAAAGACATTGTTCAATTCTTTTTATACAAAATGAGTATTTTGCTGGAGAAATAGTTTGACATTTTGGGTTAATTAGCTGTTGTTATATGAGGCGATCCATACTGCTCTGAAATCTGTATGGTTAATAAAGAGCTACAGCGAGCAGTTGCTTAGCTTAGGGGCGTGAACCCTTCTGTATCTCCAGAATCTATTTCAATCCTTTGGCTCATGATTCATAAATAACATTATTAAGCTTGTTAGTGTTTACCTAGCTGCCTTTTAGTCTATCAGAAACACTCACACTGTAACCTTGGACAAAACGAAAGACTTGTTGAGTAGGATTACTGTCCCTGAGTAGCAATATCTGGGCTGTTTTGTAGAAGAAAATAAACATTTCTTTAACCCTTAGATGCACGAGTGACTGGACCCTACACTCTTCCATAAGTGGGTCAAAAAGGACGCGTATTAGAATAATATGTGTTTTTATGCCATTTTGGTTAAGAAAAATCACTTGTATAATATTTAGTATTATAATTTGGTTCACACTAGAAATATTTTATATTTAATTTTTCACTATTTATAATTTTTTTTTCCATTTTGAAAAAAAACGAAATTCCATGCAAAATGCATTTTTGACCCACTTATGGAAGCTTGGGGTAGTAATACAAAAACTACAATTTCTTAAAATGTAAATTTTAAATTTGAATGGCATGATATCCAAAACATGTTTTTTGAGGAATAGCTGGAATATGAAATGAATCAAAAAAGACCCACTTATGCATCTAAGGGTTAATATTATTTTTGGGGAAATTGTGAATGGATTAGGAATCACAGAAAATAAATCTGGATTCTTACAGTAGTTTATCTTTCCCTCACCCCTAATGTATTGGAGTTGGAGTAGTAAACTTCCTTGACGTCTAACAGCCCGGGGCAGCTCATATTTTAAAACTGAGAATAAAACATGAACCTAACTGAAGTCTCGACTGCTGCTCACATTTATCCGTTCCTTCATGTGCTGTCGTCTTGGATAAGCATAGAGAGGGTGAATTACAAAACAGGATGAAGACAAGTCCAACATGCTTAGCTGAAGACTGAGGGACTGGAATCGGATTTGTTTTTGACTCGCCCTCATCACTGAAATCTCTAATCTGATGGGATGATCGGGTACCAAAACCAATCAACAGGCCTCAAGAGAGTCAATGAGAATCTCACACGTAAACTCCTGTTCGCTAAAAAAAATTATGGTGACCACCAATGTATTTTGGGCCAGAAAAAAACTGCACTCTTTACAATCGGTTATCATTTAAGAGCTTATGTTATAAATACAATTCAATGTACCTCAGCTACAGACGCTATGACACATTCATAGTAAAATTGCAAAAAAAGGCCGTTTCCAGCCCCTCCAATAAGGAGACTTCCTGCTTCGTCTGTTGGGAAATGTCTACTTTGAGAAACTTGGATGGACATTTTCACTAATTCTGACATTTTATAGATCAAACCGTTCCCTACACTGCTCCCCGGGCGCCGTTCAAAATGGCAGCACACTGCTCCTAACACTAGGATGGGATTAATAAAGTATATCAAAATCAAAACAAAACAAAATAAACATTAAAAGACTAAATGATAATGTAAATAATTGTTGGCATCAACCTTAACCTCCACCTTGTTATATTGTTAGTTGTATCCACGCCACTCTACATCCTGGCATTTAGACTCTTACCTCCTCCTGCAGCTTGTCCACCGCACTGGTGATGTGCTCGTGGGTGCTCTGCTGATACTTCTGGGTCATGGTCTCCCTCAGGTTCTGCTTCAGCTCCTGATTCAGCTGCCACACACAAACACACACATTATATTCACCAACAGCCAACGACATAGCAACACAGACATCCTAGGCCAGCATGGAGCAAGTGATGAAATGAGTTGTAATTGTTGACTGACGAGATGTATAGCACCTCCTGACGATACACGTCACGGACAGCAGGTTAACAACACGGGAGCAGAGGAGAGTAAAGGCATAGAAAGTCTGCATGTTTCTTTTTTTGTTCTCGAGACCAGCGGCAGACACTCCAGGAGCGGGAGGTCTGGGGGGCTCAGTTTCTATGGCAACAAGCCAGCTGGGATACCACTGTAAATCAAAGCATGAAGGAGATATCAAGGGACTGAATGATGAAGGGAGGAGGGGAGGGCGGAGAGAGATGAGAGACGGGAGGTGAAGACAAAGAGGAAGGTAGAGGGCGAGGGGGGGCATTTCATTTCACCTGTTGATAGTCCGGGAGACACTGCGGCAGTATGAAACGGCTCGGTAACAAGAAACAGCCAGAGTGTGAGAGAACAGTTGGATGTGGCATTAACCATAAATACATGCTAACCTCAGTTTAAGCATCTAGGAGCAGGAGCCATCGCCCCCAACACTGCAGCTGGCCTGGGAGTCTCAACAAAGTGACAGCAACATTGTGCACCTCCTACAGGTAAGGAAGGTAATAGCATCGGCTGTGTTTAACAAAAAGAAAGATATTTCTGGGCTACCAGTGCCTTTATTCGAGTGAAAGTGTTGAAAGGGGGAGACAGAGGGGATGAAACTCTGCAAATGGTCCAAACAAACTGAGCTATAGCGGCCCAGCATCTGCTCATTTGACTTCTAGCTCCAGCATCTTCTATATGGCTGTTATTTGACCTCCTTCCTTTTTTAAACTTACAAATGTTTATATTACTATTAAAATCTTTTTACATGTGTTTCAGGTCACCAGATCTGTACTATAAGATAAGCATTTTTCTACACACACAATTGTCTTGACTCTGTTAATCAAGTGTGTGATTAAGCAGTTTTAAAGAAAAAAACCTTACACATGAAGAACAGCTTCATACAATAGATGTGATTGCAGATGTAGCTGTGATTGCCTTCAAGTGATGAAGTTTAGCAGCTATTACTTTCTTTTCCTAAAGGAAGGAGATGTTTGCAAACTGCTGCTGTCGCTTCCCTTTACTCTAGGTGACGAGTGTGGAGAACCTGCAGCTTCAATAAGCGTGTTTGACGTCTTGCAATTAAAAGCAATTGTTACGTTTTCACGACAAATTAAGAAATCAGGAACAGTTAACAAGGGAGGAAGAGTAGGGGGAGGAAAGAGAGTGGCTTTAAAGCATTTAGTAACACAGTAACAATCCTTTGAAGCTGGTAAAGGATCTTTAGGAAACAGCAGAGAGCTACTGAGAGACTGCTCGTGTTCAGGAGAGTTGTGTATTATGAATGAGGATGTTACAATGAAGGCAGTGCACCTCTAGACTGAGAAAAGTCCTGTTGCTGAGCTACAAGCCACCGGCCTTAAAGACAAGTCGAGGAGGGGGTGACGCTGCTGCAGAGCCGGGTCAGATTAATATTACACGAGAAAGAAAACCGTCTCATTTGCAACTACCTGCCCTGCAGTCAGTCATAACTCACACGCTGTCGGATTTAGTCAAATACAGCACATGAGAAGAGACAGTTATCACATATTGTAGTGTTTAGTACTCTATTCAGTGTTAACCCTGTGTGAGTAGAGTTAAAAATGTGTTGGGATGTAACGGTTCCATTTGAGTGTAATTCAATACAAACACTAATAAAAAGCATCCAAATCATTCCGACACAGTATTCCTAGAGAACATTTGAATAAAGTTTGGACAAGATGTTCCCAAAATAAAATAGTTCAGTGTGATATTTGTTGTTATAAATCCCCACACTGATTCATCATGTTGGTTTTGCGGTGGTTCAAATCACAGCAAAGGCCAAGTGGGACTATAAACAGTCGTATTTGAACTCTTCTGACTACGTGCTCAGATAAAACGTAAGTGTCAAGCATGCTCTATTGATTTTCCAGTCAAGTACTTCACAGCTTGTACACACACATCGACATGTGATCATTTACTATGAGGACAGGCGGGTGTCCACCCAAGAGGTTAAACAAATATCAGAAGTCAAAAGAAGTAACGAAACAAACACAACTCAGCGAACACTGTATTGAGACTTAAAGTGGACCTATCATGCTATATTTGGATAATATAGTGTAGGACCATACCTATATAAGGCATATTTATACTTTTTATTTTTCAAAATATCAAACAGATCATGCATTTTAGCCATTCCTCATTTCGCTCAATTTAACACCGTCTTTGCATGGGCTGATTCTGTGAGAACAGCACCATCTACAGGCCTGGCATATGTACTACATCGTCTCCAGCGCTTTCGAACGGCAATGTCCGTGGCTGTCTCCTCCTGATTGGTGGAGTTGGCCCAATAGCCGTAGCGCCACTTCTGTGACGTCAGAGAAGTGTTCAAATCTGGATCAGTCTGTATCAGATCAGTTGCAGCCCCGTTTTTAGAGATTTGGGTATGGAGGAAAATAGAGAGGGTTGTGTTTTCTGACACTTGGTGAGTTCCCTGGAACACCGGGGACACATATTAATGTATAAAAGACGTACAAAAGTGCATTTTGCATGATAGGTCACCTTTAAAATATATCCTAACATCTGTGTCCAATTTAAAACGACTTTTTTTGTCATTTGAAATCAATATCTAATCTTCCCATATCTGTCAGCTGCTGTTCCGTCCTTGCACACATACAACCTAACAAACAGATCAAATCCCCAGGTGCCTTGTCAAATATATTGGAAAGGACTTTTTGGATCGTCAAGGGGATTACCTGCTGGTAGTAGATATAAGCCAGGACGCCAGCCAGGATCTCCAACAGGAAGATACACAGCAGCAGGACGAAGTACTGAGGACAGAGGGAAGGACAAAACACAGTTAGTGGAGGGTAATGTGATGAGGCGACAGGTGGCTGAACAAAATCATGGGGGAGAGTTTAAAGTCTAACGCTGCTAGAAGCTGGTTTGAACCACATAAAACACATAGTGGCTAAAGTCTGGTCCAATGATATAAAGATGTTAATTAGAGATTGAAATATGGGAAGGTCGATCTACTGCAGAGCAGGTTTGTGAAGACAGTCGATAAAAGACAACAAAATGAGAACAAACAATGCTCATGAATAATGAAAGTTAGACTGCCTGGGTTGTTTTTGTGCTGATGGCACAAATAAAATAAAGGGGCTCCTGACAGCTAGAGACAATGTGTTGATTGTAGAAGTGAGCTTAAAAATGATTGATTACATTACATTTCATTTGGCTGATGCTTTTATCCAAAGCGGCAAAAACCATAGAGATTAAAACTCAGAACAAGAAGGAAAGTGCTGATATGTTCACTTCAGCAAGTCATACCATAGTAAGTGCTGGTGAATTAGTTACAAGTCATTAATTAACTCTTTCAAGTGCTTCTTTTTCTTTATTTTCGTCCAAGAATTTAATTCCCAAGGTACAATTGAAACAGATGCGTTTGCAGTTTGCGATGGAAGATATGCAGAGTTCCTGCTGTCCTGATGGGGAGCTCATTCCACCATTCAGGGGCCAGGATAGCAAACAAGGGGTGCTTCTGAGGGGTACCTGGGTCCCACTCGCAGAGAAGGAGCAGCAAGCCGATTAGCTGACGCCAAGCAAAGTGCACATGCTGGAGAGTATGGTCTAACCAAGGCCTGGATGTAGGAAGGGGCTGATCCCCTCACAGATTGGTAAGCCAGCACCAGTGACTTGAAGCAAATGCTGGCAGCCAGGGAAGGGAGCAAATGTATAAAAGTCAGATTTATTACAGGGCTGATGTTGAGGATTGATTAACTAAATGTGTGTTAATAGTAGGGATGCCAGAAACTGACCATGATCAAAATCAAAAATCGGACAGCCCCCGCGGGAGAGAAGAAAAAAAAACACAGACAAATGGAATTCCGTTGTTTTCTTTTAGTGGAACATGGACATGGTACAAAAGGGCTCTTCAGGTAGAACAGTACAAAGCAATAGCAACAAATAACCACCATCATGTAGTCTGACCTGCTGGCTTCCTCCAAGTTTACAGTAAAACAAACTGGTGGTGTGACTAATGGCCATTTACAATTATTAATACTATTACTATTATTAGCATTAGTCTATATTTTGGTTGAAACTAAACCAGGAAAAAAACATAAATAATAATTAAAAATTATATAAATAATAATTAAAAATTATATAAATAAAATCGAATTTAAAAAGAAATGTTCGATTATGGAGACTGTAACGAATATTCGAAAAATCGAATAATCGCTGGCATCCCTAGTTAATAGTATAAAAATACTCAGAGTTGTTGGTCAGTGGTGGATCTCACACTGTATGCCCTTTTAGTGTTAATAGCATAATAATAACAATATAATAACACAGATTTAAAAACATACATTTAGGCAACGCAAGTGAAGCTGCTCCGTGATATTTATGGTTGTATATGTACATCCAGCTCTTTCCCACAAAGTTGATTTATTAAAGCGTGAAACTGCAGAGTTGTTGCTCGAAGGTGGATCTCACACTGTGTGCCCTTTGGAGAGGTCTGCTGTTCAGAGTTTATCTCCAGTGTCTGATTCGTGACCAGGCGCGTGAGAGATAAGCGTGAAGGTCTGCAGGACTGTCTGCAGCATTAAAGACAAGACCATCTTATCAGAGTGAAACCTTGACCTACATTCCTCTGGCCCGCTGCTATCAGAGGGAGGAAATCAGGCCGGTAAAGTGGACCTGCTCTTTGATTCGATCGCTCGGCTGATTAGAGGCTCTGAGGCTGAATGCTGAACACTCTGAGACACACTTTGATGCCGTGTTGACATGGCAACAGAGAGAGGTACTAAATTCATACTAAGGGTAAGTTTAACTAAACTATTTAACTTGTGACAGTAAACATTATCTGTGAAGATTTGATCTGAGTACTGGTTCCTCCGAAAAGCAACTTAACTGATTAAACAAAACAACATGACTCACAAAGAGGGAGATTGTGGTTCAACATTTTTTTATCTATAGTTATTCAGAATAACATGAATTTCTCGAGACAATTTCCATTACAACTTTATCACAACAATTTTAATTATACAAATATTTATGTTAATCGGCACATTTGGTATAACACATTTACTTGATATTTACGGCCTCAAAATCGCATTTTCTGTCAGGCATGAAATGTGTGTTTTAGAGATGAAGCAGGAGGACAGTCGACTATACAGCTATACTTTTTTTGTGCAATTTATTGATTTCAGTATGACTCAACAATTGTTTTTGTATTTTTTTCTCAGTAAGAAAACTTCTCATCTGTACAGAAGATATTTTCACTTGTAGCCAAAAAACAACAACTGGGTGAGTGAGCCACTTTTTCTACCGTACTTGTATTTTTCGCCCACGCTTTCTCCTTCAGACACTAACGCTTGCTTCTCAGGCCGATATCACACGGGCAGTGGTGTGTACGGAGCGTGGCAGAGAAAATGTTGTTGGCGGGTGGAGAGGTGGCTGAGTTTCAGACTGCAGTGACTCCAGAGGACTCCTTCTGATCTCAGGCACACACTCTCTCTGTGTCTCTCTCACACACACACACACACACACACACACAGACTTATTATACGTCTGAGCTGCCATTCTGCTCCCAGGTGACTTAAGGCCACAGTGTAATTACTGCCAAACGCCTCTCTGCAGCTTCATATGTACACAGTCTGCATTGGCTGCACTCTCCCTGGCTGAACTACAAAATGTCTAACATCCCATGGTAAACAGACTCGTTTTGCTGAGGTTGTTAGAAGATATTTGAACAGTGTCTATGTCCGTCTTTCATACCACAGCTTTCCCTCCAACATCAAACTGCAGCACGATTACCAACAGTATGCAGCTCTGTGTTTGTATTTCCGACTTCATCAGAATTGTACCGCCGCCTTTAACAATTACTGAGCGAGTAGAAGTCACGCTGAAGGTGACTTTGATCCGACAGAAAACAGTTGGACACGTTTTGGCTTTTGAGAGGAGTCATCCTGCGACCTTTTTATGAAGCACTCTTTGGTCCCATGCAGCTCATCAAATGGAACTTTAAATTGACTTCAACTTAAAGCAGACTCCATTATCCAGCAGCTGGTGATTATCAAACTGACTTCAGCTGAGAGTCCGTCTGATGGGCAGTGATGCGTTTCTTCACTGCAACATGCTGCTCTTCATTACATGAGAGGAACGTGATCAATCTGTCCCCTGCTGGGCTGAATCAGAACTTCTCAACACTTGAAGTTAGTGAAGGAGTGATGGTTTCAATAATCACATCACTCCTTAAATGCGACTCCTTTGCAGTTGGTCCTATCATTTTCTTTAAAGGCTTGTGTACAGTGCCGTGAAAATGAATTTCCCCCTGGGGACAATAAATCTAATCTAATGTTTCATAAAAGCGTATTCATTTCTTCAGACATCTATATGAAAAAAAAACAATGATTTTTTTTTATGACAATGACAATTATTCTGCTGATCTTTTTTTTTTATTATATTGAACAAATTATTTTGTGTATTAAATAAATAAACAGTTAAATAAATGGACGTCACCATTTCCTGATGTCAAAGGTGACCTAGCTTGTTTTGGCCAAAGTAAACATTTAAAAAATATAGAAAACATAGAAAAGCAGAAATTAAAGTGTCCTTTTTCAGTCCATTTGCTAATTGATTAATTGCTTTGGCTCAATACAATACAACGAGATATAATGTTAGTGTGGTTGCCTTTCCTGATGATGGCTCAGTGAGATACTCTGTAGTAAATAAATAATCTTCCTCTTGAGCGCAGGCAGCAGCCCAAGGATAAATGGGTCTTTCACTAATTCATAATAAAGGCATGAGATGTCAGCTGTGGTATAATGGGTCCTTCCAATGTAATTAATACAATTCTTTTAAGACGCTCTAACAAGTTAAAAGTACTACAACTCATGATCAGTTCATGAATTAGCTTTTTACACACACCTCCATTATTTTCACCATCTTTGGCAACGTCTTGCGACTCCCCTCAGCCCCTCAAGACAAGTTCATTCCTTCTCTTTGATTCATGGCTGCGATCTCAACTCTAAAAAATGCATCATGTATTCAAATCACACAGGCAAGTCGTGCACAGATTTCAAACTATAAACTATATGGATGCTTTAATGTCATTCTGCACACAGTATTGGACCCTCCTCATCTGTCTCTCCTGCCCTTGCGTTAGCCAAGGCGTCTGTCCTAAGTGATGAGCGATGATCATAACTAAGTCATAAGACTCATCAGACGGTCGAGCAGGCGGACTGCGAGCTCAGAAACCTGACATAGACAACTATGAAGAAGTGAATTCTATACTTTGAATGACTTTAAAAATAGAAAAATAGACAAAGGTTGCAATTAATTATCTTGACTTTTTTTTTGGGACATTTACGTCTTGCAAAAGTTTAATATTCTATGCAAATGACCTACTTCATTTACATTAAGTCCTAAATTAGAACCTAAATGTTAAGTCTATAGATTTACAAGTTATTCAATCCAGGACATTTTTATAAAGTTGAAAACCTAATATTGTCTGATTTAAGACGTTTGTTTGGACAAAGCAACCAATTGAAGACGTCAACATGGGCTCTACACAAATATGTTTCTGTCATAAGGTAGTCTTAAATATTAATCAGTTTATTGAATACAAATATTCAGTCGCAGCTCTATTATTAATACATTCAATTGTAACTTTATTTAATATGAATATTTGTTTAATTAAATGGCAGAGAAAGTGAAAAACAAATACAAAAATACAGACCTGACAGATGTTTGTTTTTTTATGTTATTCGGTTGATTTATTTTATGAGACAAATGTCCGTGTGAATGAACAATAAAGTTTTGTATTGTGTCTTAACAAACAGATAGTGTGAAAGACACAGAGATATTAAAAGAAAGAAAGTAAGGCGGAAATACAAAGAACGCACTCAGACTTGTAATGTGTGACTCAAACTACATGAAGTAAGTTTCTCAGAATTTCCATTTAGCTCCGTCATTTGGAAAGAGAAACGTTCTCCTCCTTTGCTCAGGTCACATCACTGTTCTGCAAAACAATGAAGCTGTGTGCCGCAGACACACACCACACCCCTCTTCCCGTGGGAAAGTTTTCTTCCTTTTCTCTTTGTCTGACTGACCTTGCTCATACTTTGTTTAGTACAATCATCACTAACAGCCATACAAAGTCTGATGGGGCCCTCCCTTTAATCTAAAGGTGAGTGCAGCTAGTCTATTCAGGCCTCACCGCTGCAGATGTCACGGTGATGTTATGGCTGGATCAGCTTTTCTCACAGGACAGACAATCCCAGCTGCTCTCATGTACTGTCAGCAGGTAGCAGGCCCTCTCCACATACAGGAAAACAATTACTCTACCCCCTCCCCTCTCACCTGCCCTTATCTTTGCCCTCTTTAACACTCACGATAGCATCTCTCCTTGCCGACAAGTTCATTCCTTCTCGGTGATGCATCGACCCAATCTCAGCTCTTCAGGATGCACCGAGCGTTTCAAAACTATACGCAGGACGAGGTGGTGAACTCATCCCAGTCACTGCTGGGTTATAAATCAAATCATCTGGACAGTGGGGACTTCATTTAGAGTGTACCGAGAGGTCTATAGACTTCTCAATTCCCCACACTGGCTGCCCTGGGTTCTTTCATATTCTAAATGGACAAAAACAACTTCCTTAAAATACCAAAATATAAAGCAATTTAGTCTTGTTTGTGATTGTCACATGTTTATCGACTACTGTCTATCAAGATTCCCACTCATCCAGAAGTAGGATATTAAGTTGTACGTCAAATGAAAGTGGTTTTCCAATGTCGCTTTTTAAAATTAAAATAAAACACTTGAGGACTTGAAAGATAAGAAATGTTCCCAGGCCTTGATTGAAAGATTGTTATTTTTTGTCGATTGTCTTCCTTTCTGTTCCAAAACCCTGTGCCCGCGCGC
>CALSBZ010043701.1:406472-423135 GCA_943591055.1 Gobionotothen gibberifrons | reverse complement strand
CTCCTAGCGGTAAGATAAAATGCTTTGTGAATACGGCCCCAGGTCTGCAAATAATAGACAGTTTCGTAAACACTTTTTTGTATTTTTCTCCCTTTGTTTGCTCTTCCAAACACAGTACATTTGAGCAGCCTATGCTTTGTTTAAAACCTGATTGTCTGACTGCTTGTGTTTCTTGCCCTCCCCACCCGACTCCCTTTTTAGCTTCGCTGTGTTTCAAGGCCACAGCATTTGTCTTTGTTATTATAATCCAAATAAAACAATGGAGAAAAACAACAAAAAAAAGGGATCGCATGAAAAGTTATATGTCCTGATCGTAAGTGCATATCGGAAAGCATGAATGTGCTTTAGGAGCACTTTAGAACAGCATAAGCACTTTGATAATCAAACTCCCTGTGCAGGCTCAACTAGGCCAGAATGAAACGTACCCAAAAGAGAAAGTTGAAGGCAAACAGGAGGTATTTCAGGCAGACGGTTCCACATGTTTCCTTCTTCTCCTCATAGACCCCCATGCTGCAAAAGAAAGCAGATTTCAGATCAGTTAATAACACACAGAAAGAGTTGGTTGTATTCAATACATTTCATACTACTGTACACTCAGTTTGATGTCATGTGACCATGAACCAAATTGTGAGCTCTCGCCCTAAGTATTGTGTTGATAAAGATGATGGAGACCAAAATGACTCTTCTGGTGACTGCGTCCTTTTTGGTGCAGCATATTAAAAAAGCAAGCATTAGTTTTAATGGCCAATGTGCCAATGTGCACAAAGTTTGGAGCCAGTACGATAAGTAAAGAACAGTGAAAGTCAGACCGAGGCTTTGCTTTTAGAACTCGTCAGCTTTTGGAACTCTTTATACAATTTCCCCCAAAAACATTTGATGTATAGGCCTTATTTAAAAAGTGTAAACACTACTGATTTAAGAGATAAAAGATTAGGTTTAAAAAGGTTGCTATTCTGTTTAAGGTCATGAATTCAGGAATATCAGAATTTGCTTATCAAGCATTATTCTGCGAAAAAGTTCAGTATACAATGAATATACACTTTGTTAAAGTACAATAGGGGCTTGTAGTTGGCACAGAGGACACAGAATTATATTACAGCTTGAAATAAAGCCAACGTTCGTTTTTATGGTGAGGCGCTGTTAACAAATGAGAAGTTACAAGGCGGATGCAGAACGTGGGGGAGTGAGTATTAGATCAGCAGTGTAGGCAGAATCAGTGAGCTGAGTTATTACATGTGTATGCAGAGAGATCCATGACTAAGCACTTAGTAGGAGCTGAGAGTCGGCCAAAAGGCTGGAAATTAGAAACCACCCTCTTCCCTGAAGCATTGTACCAACAACAAACACTTTCCAGAAGCTAAACCTTAATCTTTTAACAGAATTTACATATTTTTAGTATGGTGTTTTATCGACTAAGTGAATGAAATGGAAAAATTGCACTTCTATGGTTAAAAAATGTCCCTTTTTAACAAGAAATGA
The DNA here is from genome assembly GCA_943591055.1 of Gobionotothen gibberifrons. Taxonomy (NCBI): domain Eukaryota; kingdom Metazoa; phylum Chordata; class Actinopteri; order Perciformes; family Nototheniidae; genus Gobionotothen; species Gobionotothen gibberifrons. The sequence goes on along the minus strand of CALSBZ010043701.1, from coordinate 421,656 downwards.
AACAGATTGAAGCGTATCCAATCAATGTCTTGTATTGTAACCGCAGAAGATGACACTGTAGTAACATTTGACAGGTCTTCCCATAATCCTATAGGTTTGAAGTTAGATTTATAGAATAAGATTTATAGATCACATCACAGAGCAACACTTGTCTTCATGTAATCTTTGTTCTCCCAAGTCTCACATCCATTTTTTTAGCCCCACAATTTTCTTGGCTTACTTTTCTGTCAAGCCCAGACTTGCCCTCCTCTGACTGCCTGTAATCAAACTCTCTTTCCCTTCCTTACCCTCCGCCTGCCGCCCCCCCCACACCCGCACCTACTACTGTCAATACAGATGAGTGCACTGAGTGTGTCTGGGCTCTGTCTAGTGACCATCTGTTATGCGGCTTTCACACCAGCGCTTTTCCCTTTCTAGCTCCGGCCGGGAGCTTTTCTGGTTCAGCTCCGGTTTCCCTTTTCAGCTCCCGCTCTGTTCACATCGCCAAAACTGCCGCTGCTGCGTCATGACGTCACCGTTTACGGGCCTGATAAAAATACCAAACCGCGCGGAAATCCCTCACATCGACAACAACAACAATGGCCGATAGTGTTAGTGTTATAGTGGGACCACTTAGTGGGACCTTGTTAATTAAATTCAAACAAGACTCATATGACAACTCCTCATTTTACTGTTTAGAGACGGAGAGGAAACAGCTGAGTCAAGACAGCAACCAAGAACTTTCTGCAAGGAGGGTTAAGCGTAAATAAGAACAGTTGGGTTTCACAATGATGCATCTTATTAAAAGCTTTAGCTAATTTTAGGATGTGATATTCTTACTCAAGTGTACATTAAACAAGACTGTTGCTTGCACTCAGCATAAATTGCGTTAAGTAGGATAATGGCTGTCTCGTCTACTCTAAGAGATTACAGCGGTGAAATACTTGGAGCAGGTCCAGGTATCTTTTTTCATCTGTATAAGCAAAAAGAAACTGTGATGGACATTTTAGATGACTTCTACCATCGTATACATACACAAACCACTAAAATAACCCGCAGAGTAGTCACACATTTGAAGTTTCTCCAAAGTAAGGACCCTCATATGGATACTTTGAATATCTTAAAACAACCGGAAAATACCACAGTTTGACTTTGACCAATAATTAAATGTAATTTTTCCACTAAAGTCTAGGGTGGCAGGTGTAGTACTAAGTCTACTGGGATCTTCTTTTGGTCTAAATAATTACAATTCTAAAGAAACAATTCAAAACTCCAACTTGTTTGGTAGACAAAGATCTAAATAAAGTATATTTTCTGTGTGAAAAACATACTCTGCTTACGTGATGTTTTACAATACTACAGGAGGAAACAGTATTTTTAGTCCAGATTTGGAAAACCAAATAGTTCGATTTGGAAGTAGGTAGATGTGTGCAACAAGATTGAAGTTATCATTTAATATGTCATGACAAACTAATGTTGAAAGCCAAGTTTGGATTTCTATAACTCATTTATGAATCCACAATAATACATGTGGCGTTAATAAACCAACTGATAAAAAAAACACACAGTTGTTTGAATAGCTGCTATGTAAAATGTAAGGTATAATATCTTTTTTTCATTATTAGCAGGTATCGAGGTGGAAAAGGTACTCAGATATTGTACTTATTAGTAAATGTAGAAGTACCAAAGTGTAGGAATACTCTGTTACAAGTAAACGTCCTGAAATCAAAATGTTACTCAAGTGAAAGTACAAAGTATTAGCAGCAAAATAAAACTAAAGTAGGCTACCAATAGTAAAAGTACTCACTATGCTAATTTCACAATAATAAATAGTATATGTTTTGATCACAATTAGTGATGTATTAAAGTGTTATCAAAGCTGGCAAAGGTGTAGCTAATTTCAATGACTTTGTATGCTGCAGGGTAGCTTGTGAATTTTACTCCAGGTGTAAATAAAGTCTAATTTTAGTGTTGATTATATTTCACACCATTAATCCAAATCTGTTAAGTAATTTAAGGTAATAAATAAACATAGTGGAGTAAAAATACACTATTTACCTGCTCTGACTTGTAGGGAAGAAGTACAAAATAGCAAAACATTGAAATACAGAAGTAGAGTACAAGTATTTGAAAATTGTTCTTGAGTAGAGTACTTGAGTAAATGTTCTTATTATTACTTTACATCATTGCAGGTATATTAACTAGCTAGCTCGGAGTCTCGGACTACAACGAAAAGTGAGCTAGCTGAACATCATTACAACCCTTCCTGACAACGGCTCAGCAGTTAAACCTCTGGAAAGTCCTATGGTTTGTGTAAACGGTTTGGGTTCACAATAACCATGTATAAACCTTGTTTTTGTACCACAGGGTAAGCTCTATTATGTATAAGTTTACAGGACCGCACACTGACATAAAAACAGAGTTGTGTAGGTTTCCTCGATGATTTTCAGATGACGCTACAGCGCATCTCTGCCGGTGTGAGCTAACGCTAAAGTTATACGACTCACCACTGCTATGAGGGAAAACACATGTGTTATCAAAACGACCTACTTTCAAAAGAAACCAACAACACGTTGAACACATGTCTGATAACGTAGCTTTGAAATACAGCTGTAAGATGTCTTAACTACATGGTCAAATCACGGTAATGCTTCATGTCGGCTTAATGCGACACCGCAGTGTGGAGCTAACTACTATCAGGGCACTTCCTGCTTTCACTTACCTGACGTTTCTGTGATCTTCCGTAGAATAAAGCGATTAAATGCTTAGGAAATATTCCTAAAGGTCTTCTGTTTCCAATCCACTTTTTACTCTGATAAAGGTCTCTCGGATAGCCGTGTGTATCTGGAGGCCAGAGAAATCACAGTGAGCTCAAGGACTGAGGCTGCTGACTCCACCCCGGGCTACCTTGCGTGCTTCTGGGTGTTTTTTCTGTCCCGGGGCAATGCTTCTGTGATGCAAACAGATACAGAGGAGGAAGCAGGGGAAATGAAAGAAAAATCACGATTCAAAGAAAGTATGACAAAAATCATGATTCAAGGAAATATTTGTATTTTAATAATGATCAAACTACAATACTGATGAAGGGTTTTTCTACCAATTATCAATACAGTATTCAGCATTACAGCAATTGCACATCTTCTACAAGAGAGCTCGGCTATTTTTGAAAGGATAAAGGAAGAAAATAAATAAATAAATAATATAAAAATAATATCTGCTTCATCCTGTAAAGATGTTGATGAAGTAGGCATACGGTTTGTATAAAGTTAATTATTTGGATACAAAAAGCTTTTAACATTGTCCTCCACTACTTTCCCTACGTCTACATGGCTCTGGTGGCACATATTATGGAGTGTCATGTAGTAAGACCTAAGACATACGGTTTTCAGAGGAGCTCCTTCATTTTGTATCATAAAAACTATTAGAATGTACATGTACAACTGACACTGCATTTCCATTAAAGAAAGTCAATTAAAAAAAAGTCCAAATGTGTGATGTTTGATATTGGCCTACATAAATAAAGAGTACATTCACTGTAAAACTAGACCACTTTTCTGCCCAGGTAGATGCAGTAGATTGTTGTGTGTGTTTGTAGTAATTCACATTCACCACTAGATGACAGTGGTTTATTTTGGCTCGCCTCCAGATAACCTTCCTAGAAGCATTACCGTAATCTTTAATGGAAATGTGACTGAAGAATTCCTTTGAAGAATCTCAGGAAACTTTCATCTAACTACGCCATGTTACACTGACTACATCTTTATTGTTGGCATTCAAATTCATTTTTGTTGTTAGAAAAGTGAAAAATCCTCATATTATTTCAGGTTAACAGGAGTAGACACTATTTCGGTTGGCATATTGGAAAAAAAAAGTAATAAACAAAATAATTCAATACATACGAAAGTGAGAAATTCAGATGTCATCCACAAACCTTGTGCCTGTCTATTAGAGAGGTGCTGGGATAAACCCTGTTACTAAGAAGGACGTAAGCTTTCAATCTGTGCTGCACACTTGAGTTGTTTGGACAGATACTACTCCAGCCTCTGATATCAATCTTCATTTACAGGTAGGCTACTCACGCTTTGTCATTTTGGCAGCCATTTGATTAGTAGTAATAGATCATTTAAAACAGTGTATTATAGAGGATTTATCTCGTCTGTGTAAAGAAACAAGCTGTTAAAGAATTTCCTAAGAAGATTACATGGTAGCCTACTAAGAGCTATAGAAGATGAAGGGACAGGAGAACAAGGCTTTTTAAATTAAACCAGTGTTATTTTCAAAGGAAAGCTAACTTTCTGAAATGTTTTGAAGGGCATTTTATAAGAAAAGGGAGAAGAAATGTTTCTTCTTTACTGGAACACCTTAAAGGAGATTCTTCACCTTGAAATGTTTGTTTAGTATTTTCTTTTGGCTAACATCACTGGTTCTCCAGTTTCTTTGCCAAGGAGCTAGACGTTATGCTAACCAACAATCTCAGTCTTTAAAGAATAAATAGTATTCTGATAGGCCATACACTGTTTAAAAGGGGTCTTGACCTTTGTCACACCTACCAAGTTATAAATAGATAAATACGGGATACATAATAGGATCCACCTAGTGGCAGGCGGAGTGAAGAGGCCATGTTGGATAGTGATCCTGCTCACAAGTGGATCCAAGGCAATGATGAACCTGATTTACTTACCCAGTGGAGACAAAAGTTGTGAAAGGAAGACCTCAGGATTTGTTTGATCATTTTCTGTAACTTTGGGATGTTATTACATATCACCAGAAAAAATGCTCCTTTGAGAGAGAAGATGCCTTTCTACTCGACGGTAAACTGTTATACATGTCCTGGTGTAGGGTTAGCTTTAATTTCATTTAACTTGTGTTGGATCTGGAGGTTTCAGTACCACCAGCTGTATATGGATAACTGCAAAAAGTTATATTCATTCAAACAGTATATTCTTGCTGTGCTTAAAGGTTTGGTTCAACCAAATTCTATAACAATCAGTTGCTTTCCTCTTTTGGCATCTAGCTGTGCAAATAGTTTGGGTTTTCTTTGTTTGGATTTTAAGATATCAAACGAGTCAAAACAACAAGTGTGAATGAAGTTTATTTTTATATATTTTAGAAGAAAAGTAGTTCCAACAAAACCTAAGAGAGAGGCAGGAACTCTATCAACATGCAAGAGAGGTTAGAAGATGTATTTTGTATAGGTGAACTGACTCTAAAAGTATCAAGCAGGCCAGTCCTAATCATTTGGCAGGCACAGTTTCTCCTTGATCGGTAATGTAGTCTGCTTGTATTGACACTGTGTGAATGTATTCTTCCAACATGTCCGCCCATGTCTTAGAGCAGCCCAGGTTACTCATACTACAGTCACTGATGCACAGGGTCACTCCCTTACCCAAGTGATTTACCATGTGAGGGTTTATTTCCTCCAGTTCTTCTTAATCATTTCACAGGAGGACCATTATGGGATACTTCTCAGATCTTTAAGAATCAACACTAGGCCGCTAAATGGATTCGTTTTTACAATCTATGTTCTGTGTTTGGTTAAGTTATAGAACATGTCTCTCCTCTGAGTGCACATACATTTACAAGAGTAAATGAATACATGAGTAATGGAGTAAATGAGAGTTGCAATGTACAGTGAGTTGTTCAGACTACTAACATGTCTCTCATGTTTCTTTTCTCAGAATGTCTGATGGATTTATTTGGTTCCTGATGGTCACTATACATGTGATATGAGGGTGAAAGGAAACCTGGATGCTTTTATCACCCCCTGGATTGAACTGCGCTACTACATCCGTTAATGTTCGAGCAGTAAAACTCAACACCTTTGACATGTTGACACCTGTGATTTCCCATGGGCTCATCCCAAAATGCGTCCCTTTTTCCTATTTTAAAAGGTTTCCCCAGAGTAAACAGGACTTATTTTAACATCAGAAAATGGAGCCTTGATAGTGTATCATTCAAACTTCAGAGTGGAGTTATTTGAAGGCCTCGAAAAGGTGGATTGATGTTTCTATGTAGCGAGTGTGTGAGTGCAGTGCAGCCTTGGATCCATCGTGGAACCACCACAGTCCCCCCGGGCGCACAGCCTTCGGGCCGGAAGCGCTCCAAACCAGAAACTACTCTCTGGTGTTGCTGATCCAGCTCAGCCTGCTCTCCTTCGACCTCTTCGTCAACTCCTCCAGCGAGCTGCTGAGAACTGAACCCGCCACCATGCTGGTACTCTTCATGTAAGCCAGAATGACATCCTGTTTTTCAAACCATATCCCAGGGGGGAATCTAGAAATACTACGCTTTGGTTCTTTCACTGAGTCATATGGAAATGATTTTAAAAACAGCATATATACTATGACAGTAAACTTGGAAATCTTTCTGATCCTGTCACTCATGTTCTCCTCTTTCCTTGCATGCTTTTCTCTCGACAGAATCCAGGACATATCAATCCTGTTCAACCTGATTATCATTCTGCTGATGCTGTTTAACACCTACGTGTTCCAGGTGGGCCTGGTGGCTGTATTACTGGAGCGCTTTAGAGCTGTGCTAATGCTCTCTGCTCTCTATCTGACCTTCAGTATCATACTCCACTCCTGGCTCATGGTACGTGCTCTACTTGCACAAATAGGTAGAGATATATTATATGAAATGTATTATGAATGTTCGTTTTTTCATTACTGTATGGACCAAATAGTCTCTGCATTTTTTTAAATTGAAGTATTTATGTCCAACTCATAAAAAGGCTGAAATGATATTGTTTAAAGAGAAACTTCTTAAGGGGGCAAAACCCACATACTTCATAAACTAATTAAACTATAAATAATGGAATAACTACATAAGAAAGGGAATTATTTTCCATCTCTTCTTGGGGAAGGGCAGCCCAACTCGCCAAGTTTCTCCCATCAGTCTTTTTTTAATGAGTTCATCCAAATAAACAGTGTTTTGCCTCCTTTTAAAAAGAAACATGTTATTAAAAGTTCAGACATTAAAATAACTATTAAATATGTCTGTATATTCTTTCCAGAACCTGCGTTGGATGAATACCAACAGATTTGTTTGGACAGACGGCCTTCAGGTGCTGTTTCTGGTCCAAAGAGCTGGTAAGAATACATTTTAATTTGTTATCTATAACGCCAAACCGATGCATTTATTTTGAACGCTTAATACTGTCCTTAAAAATCGGCTTCTTTTAGAAGAAAGGAGCCACTGTCTATCACCTCATATTTCTTTAGATTGACATTTAGTTGTATTTTCTCAATTTAAATAAAACAAAGGAAGCTATCAAGGCAGTACTATTAAAATAAATACAGTGTTCAGATTTGAGACATGCTTGGTTTTCTGAAGTAAGAAGAGATTAATGAGTGAATAATTGCTTGTCAGAGTAGAGCCTCTGGGCTTTTCTCCCAGCTGGATATAAGAAGGAGCTGAATTTCACTCTCAGAGCACAATTATTTAGAGTGAATGCTTTTAGATAAAACATAATTTGAAGTATTAAGTAAACCAAACCATCATTCCCCTCACTACTCACAAGTAACATTAAGTCACATTATTACTTAGTTTATATGCTCTATAAAGAAATCTCCCAACGTGCTCCAGGCAGAGATCTAACATCATCATGCGGGGGGAATTGTCATACACGTATAAGCTCATAAGTGGATAATTGGATTGATTTTCTAGGTATTGTTATTAAGTATTAGAAAAGACTGTATCCATGTTTTTTTGTCTCTGTTTTGTCTGAGACCCACCCACTTTGTGCATCACTGCTGAATCACAAAGATCACCAAAGTCTCTCATCATGAGCTTTCCTTCAGACACTGTAAACTCTGCTGGGCTGAGTTGTAAATGCTGGTGGGATTTTCACATTTCTCTGCGTCTACAATCACATTTGAGGTTTGAAGTGCCTTTTAATCATTGTTCAACGTCTACAACAGGAGCCACACACACTTGGGAATGGCTGATCAATTATGCAAACTCAAAAGCACCATTGAAATGTTTATTTACACAACTGAATGTTTTTATGCAGTTGGGTTTTAATTTGGATGTTAAGTTATAATAATGATGTTGATGCAGATTTGTTTAAAACAATAACTGAAGTGATTCTCACGTTTTTGCAAGTTGATTCTCATGACAATATTTAAAGTTGATGCAGTGTTTGTTATAAGACAAGAGTTTACAGTAATGTAATTAATGTGTGATTTGTTGTAAATGAGTTAAAAAGACAAAACATTAGGCTGTCTTAGTTAGGCACCAGGCTGTCTTTTCATTCAACGCATCCCATCAATGGAATTCAATACCACAACCAATAAGAGAATCCTCATCCTACTACACATTCAAGCACAGTGTTAAAAAGTGGCTCATTAATAATCAACAGTGTCAGCACTGATGTGTGGGTGTAGGTGTGTGTATTGTAAATGTTTTATTTATTATCATGACTTCATATGTACAATGGTATAACAATGTCGTGGTATTTTTATTATTGCTTTTAGGATGTCTATCACCATCTGGCAAAGGGACTATCGATGAAACTAGCCTTTTGGCTAATTCGAGTACTTTTACATGTTTTTAATATGTTGATTAATGTACACTGTCCCTTGTTTTAAATAAATCAATTCAATTCAATTCAATTAGAGTGAATATTGAAATAGAACAACTATACTGGCGTATTGGAAATTCAACTGTACTTTATTTGTTTTTTATTTACTGTTTTGGATGTGTTTAGCTGCTTAGTTGAGCATTGGATTAGTAATGCCTTCAGGAATTAAATATGTCTGAAGGCAGAGATGTCAGCACCTGTAATTAACTAACCCCTAAGTCATCGCTGTTTATCAACAATTATTTTAATCCTCTCAGCCATTTCACCGCTCCGGATTTTTGACAGTCTGATTCAGAGCTCCATGAAATTGAGTGTATTTTAATGTTGGTGTTTTTGAACGATTATTTCTCCTCACGTGTTTGTTCTTTTCACAGCTTCAGTGTTCTATTACTACTTCTACAAGAGGACCACTGAGTATCTGGGCGACCCTCGCCTCTACGAGGATTCACCGTGGCTGCGAGAACTGTTCTCTCGGGTTAGACAGTGATCTCACCGTAAAAAAATATTGGACGTAAAGATGCTTCAATAAAATACAGTTTGTTTTAAAAGCATCTGAAATCCATTTACAATCAAAACACAACATTACATTTCCAAAGTATAAATAAAAAATACATTCCGGCCTGAATTCCTTTTTTGAACACATGCTTTTTAAGCCAATTCTACAGAAATTGTAGTCAAATATATATATTCCACTTTACATCTTCTTCCAGTGCAGGAAGGATTGTGCCAAAATCTGGTAAGACATTTCCGAACAACAATAAAAACAGCGTCTTATCAGGCTTTCTTTGCTGTTCAGTTTGTAGAAATGCTAAGGAAAAAGTGAGATGAGGATTAAAACATAATCTCTTGATAGCAGTCACCAGATGCCCTTGTTCTTGTTTTATGTTAATATGTACTTTCTTTTTAAAAAGAATATATTGACCAAATTGAAGTTGTTTTATATACCTTTCAGACTTCTGTGTTGCTTGAGTTTATTTTTAATGTGGGTATTGGACTTGGTTGAACTTTATTATGGCCGGATAGATACTAATCTGCACTCTCTGTAAGATCTTTGACTATCATGTGCATCTGAGCTGGCTGCATTTCATCTTCAAAGGACGTGTCAAATACTTCAAATACAATACAAATGTTTTCTAAAATGTTCTTGGTCATGTGATTTATGAGCTTGTTCCGAAGCATGACTGCAGATGAGAGAAGCGGAGCTGATCCTTCAGCTCACTGAGCTCTTTGAGGAGTGACTCCTTCTGCAGGTGGAACTGCAAACCAAGTCATGAGAAACGTTTTTTTGTTATACTGTATGGGTGTTACTCCTTGTGAATTAAAAAGAGATATGACTTTCATAAAACATGTGATGGATATTTTTGTGAAATAAAAAAACATGGTGACAATGGCCTAGGTTTGTTTGTGTAATAACTTAACAAAAGTAACTAATCTATTTAAAAATATTTTCCTTGAGTTAAAAAAACAAATGGTGCAGGAAGGACATATTTTCCTGACTCAGGGAGAAATCTAAAAGCTTTTTGTGTGCTGAGTTTTAATTTGAATATATATTTTGAAGCAATATTGATAAATAAAATCAAAACAGTCCTAGCCCTACTTCTGAATTAAAAAATAAAAACACACTCACCCGTGTTGCATACTTATAAAACTGCTCTGCCTCCTTTTGTCTGCCAGACTGAAAATATAAAGTTCATTCCATGGTTAGTTCAGGTCCCTGCAGCCTGCCTTGAAAAATGCAGTTGCACAGTTCAGTACACAGCAAAATGGCACAACAAACTCAATTTTCAATTTGGCTTTTATAGCGTTTTGGAAAAGAACTCCTCATTTCTTGGTGTCATACCATTGTATGTAGGAATGTAGACATAAAGGGAGGCAGAGCTTGAAATGGTACGGGGCCAGTGAGTGTCCCCATCACTCACCTTGAGGCAGATCAGAGACAGGTAAGCCCACACTTCTGCGTTCTGAGTGTTCAGATGGTTGGCCTCGGTCAACGCTTCCTCAGCTACACACAGCTCCTCCAGCTACACACACAAACACAACTAAGGATAACTTCCTCACAAAGTAAAAAAAAAGCCAGAGCATTCTTGTTAACATGAACTAACTATATAGTCCAGTGGAATAACATCAGGTCTTCACAGTAGAATTAGGACAGAACTTAAACCCCTCTGTGAGGATTTTTCACAAGTATTGCTGACGTTAACAGCCTTTAACATTGTAAAGTCACAAGATATAACAAGTAAAATTGACTGCCTTTTTTAGCTTTTAAAAAACTGAATTAAATGTGCATTTAATATACTTTCAGGTTTCTAGTCATTGGTCTGGACTCTGGAGGTAGAGTTTTACCCGGTAACAGGCGATGCCCAGGTTCAGCCAGGTCAGGCAGGACGGAGACTGCTCGCAGGCCTGCAGGTAGACCACTTTGGCTTGCTCAAACTAAACATAGAGAAAACAAAAAAAAATAGAATATGTATTTATTTACACTGTATTTGAGGAGTTCTTTTCCAAAACGCTATAAAAGCCAAATTGAAAATTGAGTTTGTTGTGCCATTTTGCTGTGTACTGAACCTATTCACTGCTCTATCAACGTGTCATGCCAAATCGCTATATATCCTATATATATATATATATATATAAATTTAATATTAACAAAATGTGCGGGTCTAGGTAAAAAATGTCATTTTCCTGAAAACTATTAAAATGGATATATAGCGTTTTCATGTTTCATGGCTTTTTCACCAATTTAGCTATTTCTTTAAATCCTCATTACACAGTTCGGAGTTCATAGTTTTTCTTTAAAAACCAGGCTGATTCATGAACAGAGTAAACTGCCTGACTGATCAGAGAGCAGATCCAAATAATTTATTTGTGGAGTTTGTTTCCGTATTTGCAGATCATTTTTATGTTATAAATCTGTTTTTGTATTTTCTTTACATTAACAGAGTACACATTAACACAGAGATGATGTATCTGTTCACACACATACAGTAGAGACAAATCTTCCTCCATAAGCCTGTCTTTAATATCTGACCTTTCTCTGTTGGAGGTAGATGGAGCCCAGCTGGAGGAGGACCAGGTGGGGGTCTGAAGGCTGCTGCAGGGAGTTCAGGCTCCGCTCATAGCTCTCCTGGGCGTCACTGACCTCTCCCCGCAGATGGAGACAGTGACCATTCAGCGCCCACGCATCCACATCCTGTTCACCATGTAGATGTATCATAAAATGGAAAAAAGTGCAAGTACGTCAAAATAGCACCTAAGTACAATAGTTGAGTAGATGTTCTCTGTTACTTTCCACCACTGTGCAGTAAACACATCATATCATATTACAATATATTATTTTCTAACTACAGACAAAAAGGACATGGTTGAGGAAGTGTATAATTCCAAACTCAACAGAACAGTACAGAGGCAGTAAACCATCCGGTACATGTCACATTATCCACGTGGTGTTGCAGTAAACAGTAGAAGAGTTCAGTACCTGCTCTCTGTGGACCAGCACCTCCTGCAGGCTGGCTGCAGCACTGCAGTAGTCTCCTCTGAGCATCTGCAGCCGGGCCAGATGGAGAAGATAGGAGCCGCTGCGACCCCCGTGTGAGCACAGCAGCTGCAGGGACAGAGCCTGCCCCGCCATCTGACCGCAGGAACACAGTGACAACTATAAGCAACTACAGCTTTTTCTTCTCTTTAAAACTGCTGACAATTGTAGCCATTGTTCATTCGAGCAAGCCAATGAAAGAAGACAGAAATGTGTGGTCTAAGAAAAAACTTGCAGATGATCATTGTTATATTGTCTTATTCTCATAATTAGTTTTGACTTTGTTAGAAATTAAAATCAATGTTTTATGGCATCATTTAGTTTAAACATGCCATCAGTTTAAATGCTGACTTTTGAAAAACAGAAGTTTTCGCGCACAATGTCTGATGTCAAGCTTTTATTGTGAAAATAATTCCGGTTAGTTTCCGCCTTGTGATTAAAGTTTATTTTGAAAAGCTATTCCGGAAGGGATCTCCGAAATACCAACAGTAGCTTGACTTCAGGTTTTAAGGAAAAGTAACGATTGTAGCCGTTAAAAGGAAATAAATGAAAAGCCATGAAAGAGAATATGAGGAGAAAAGGCGTGTTTAGTTATGTATTGAATGTACAATGTCAAAATCCTCTGTTATGTGTGATATCGGATATTGGAGAAACCACAGCGGAAGAGTACGTTACAGAGCCAACCCACAGATGAGGAGGAGTCATCTGAGCCTATTTAACAGCTGAGAATGTGTGACTCTCCCCTTCTTCACCCCTGAACCCAGAGGATACAGCTGTTTCCTCTTTCTGAACCATTGCCTGTTGTAACACTACCGCGCCATAATTTTTTATCAAAGTACTCCATTTGAAACTTATAGCAGAGACTCCATTTGGTCTCCTTATTTTAAAACCTACTCTCCTGGACGCGAGAATAACGGACAAAGCTAATAACTTCCAAAAGTCTTTCAAACAGCTTTCAACAGGTAACTCTGATTTTCCAGATATTAGAGCACCAATTGTGGTCATAAACCCCTTTTGCAGCATAACACACTTAACTTGGGGACACACAATTTCTTTACAGCAGTACTGCACACTGTTGTTGTTGTTGTTGTTGCTGTTTAAACCACCAGCTGCTCAGTGTTTGTACCTGCAGGGCAGAGTGCTGCAGCAGGAACTGAACTGTCTCTGTGTAAATGGAGGAGGAGGAGAGTTTCGCTGAAGCTGATCTGGAGCTGACACTCTGCACTGGAGGCTCTCCCTGCGCCTCTGGGTCCTGCTCTCCAGCCTCGGGGTCTGAAAGGAAATGAGGGTAACATTGTCAGGTAACATTATCTTAAGGCTGAATGAGCGTATCAAAGTTACAGAAGATGAGACAAGTCCTATTTCTAAGTGAATGTGGCCAACAGAGTGTGTGTTGTACTTATATTGTGTATCTTATCATGTTAACATTTTTATTTTCTCAGTCACTGCTGGCACAGAAATAACACCCCAGTCCCATCTAGCATTTCTGCTTTTCTCTCCAAGAATACTCATGTGACGAGAGAAAATGACATTACACTCTTCTGTTGCCTCTGACCTTTCTTAACAGCAGGAGCCGCACACGCAGGCGGGGCCACGTCCTCCTCCTCTCGCTGGTCGCTCTCCTTCTCGTTTTTCTCCTCCTTGCCTTGTTCCTCCTCCTCACTCTGTGTTCGCTCCTTTGCTTCTTTTGCCCTCAGCTGCTTTCTGGCCTCCACAAAAGCCCTCTCAGCCAGGATGGATTCGTTCTGGCTCTCATGAATCATCCCTGGAAAATATAGATCTAAAAATTAAACTAATGAAAATAATCTAAAAATAATATTCATACATAATATAGTTTATGTACGGTATGTGTTCACAGGGTAAGGCAAGGCAAGTTTATTTATATAGCACTTTTCAACACAAGGCAATTCAAAGTGCTTTACAAAAATGAAAGACATTAAGAGCATTACACACATTAGGGTGAACAGCAGTGAGTAGGGAGACAGACTATAATCTCACCCAGCAGTGTCCATGCCACCACACTGTGTGGGTCTAAGCTGGCAGCTCTCTCCAGGAAGATCTGAGCCTCCTCGTGATGCTCAGACATCACTGCCAAGACCCCACACATCATCAGGCTGGGGAAACACACACAGGCTTTCAGTGTTCACACCTTTTCTATCCACATCACACTGTTCAAACATAACCATTGAGTCACCTTCAGTAGACGTAAGCAAATATTTCACATTTCCAGTTATAAACAGTAGCTGCATGGTGAAGGTGAAGTGAGAGTGGTGTCCGGTTACAGATTTGAAATCGACACATGACGATTTCATTCCCAATAATAGAAAAAATTATTATGATAAAAATAATACACTTAAGATTTTAGTATTGAGCTCATGCCATGGCTCCTCTTAATATGTAATTGTTCATTCTTATAAAGCAGAAATCGTTTGTTCACCTTCTCTTGTAAATAATAATTCACTTTTTCTACAGATATTTTATGTTGACTGTTTCTCACCTTGGTTGGTGCGCCTGCTGGATGGCAACAGCGTCATGGTAACACTCTCTAGCCTTCATGTAGTCTCCAGTCCTCATGTAGAGGCTTCCCCACTCAAATGCGTGGGATGGCTCACCGGGATGCCTCACCACCAGCTAGAAGAAAATAAGAGTGAATACATGCATTTTGATTTTATACCTTTATATATACAGTCTATGCTGTCAACCCTGCTCTGTTTCGTTTTTATACATCTTGTCATGAGTATAGTATATTAAAAAAAAAAAAGTTTTAAGGAAGTTCTTTTCCTAATTTACTGTAAATTAAGTGCTTACAGTAAGTATCATGAATATGCGCTGGTACCTCTTGGTAGTACTGAACAGCCTGCTGATAATCCCCAGTTAGCTGAGCCTCTCTGGAAAAATGTCTGAGCTGAGAAGAACTCAACTGCATCTCATCCGGGGAGTCATCATTGATGCCATCTGAATAAATCTGGAGAGAAGGAGAAGAGAAAATAAATATATAATGTACAGTTCACAAACACATATACTATAGTATTTATATACTGTGTGTGTGTGTGTGTGTGTGTGTGTGTGTGTGTGTGTGTGTGTGTGTGTGT
>CALSBZ010043701.1:321375-401472 GCA_943591055.1 Gobionotothen gibberifrons | reverse complement strand
ACACACACACACACATTCTCAAACACAGACACACACACACACACACACACACACACACACACACACACACACACACAGGCTGGACAGTTGGCACATGATCAATACAGTAGAGACAGAGAGAGGAGACATTTCTGAAGTTAACCTTTGATATCAAAGCCATCTCACCGTCTTGTTCTCTGCTGCTTTTGTCATGGGAGCCAAAGACCTCGTAATCTCCAGCGGCCACAGTCTGCTCTCAGTGATCTTCTGCCGCAGCCTGAACATCGACACACATATCTTATCACAGATCTTTTTCTACCTCTTCTCGAAAGGCTATAAGACTGTTGAAGTCCAACTACTCACATATTGTATTTTTACAACACATTTATATATCATTATAGTTCACAGTATTTATTCAAATGTACAGTGTTTCATTTTAACTCTGTTTCATGTTATTCTATTTTATATGTATACATGTTTCTTAATCTGCAACTTACTTGCACCATTATGTCTATTATACTATATTATTTCACTTTTTTTAAACTGTTAAGTATATTGTATGTTGCTTTGTTGGAGATTTAGGTTTTTCATTTTCAGATCAGACAACTTCCAGGACTTCCAGATTACCTTTCCACTTGGCATAGATTGTCCAACTAATGATTAACTTTTCTTTTCCAGTATAATCTCTTTATGGTTATTGCCAACAGGTAGCATTATGATCAGAATGGAGCAGTGGGTTGTGTGTTTGGCTGACCTGGTAGTTCCTCCTGCATCCAGGAAGCAGCACATCTCAGTGTCCCAGCTCACCCTGCTCTTAGTGGACTCGGACTCATCACGAAACTCCCGGTCCTGTAGGAACATTCAGAACAGAAGTGTGACTGACCCTCGAACTGAGCCTGCTTCCATGCTCAATTATTTAAATTTTAGATGTTTCAATCTATAGTAATACAAACGCTACCCTATGTCTAATTTACTTTTTATATTTTAGTATTCTTAATACACTTCTAATATCAGTAGTCACTAGCCAAGCCTGTGTGCCTTATTATTCTCTTTTACTTGAAAGTCTGGTTGTATCTAATAAATGAATAATATGAAATCCCTCACTTTCATGCATTTCCATGTTTTGAAAGTTACATTAATGTGCCATTCTGCTAAATCAATGTGCATTGCAGCTAACACAATCGGCAACAGATGCAGGCTAACTTTGTGGTTACCTCTAAGCCAGTCAGCTGGCCGTCCTCCTGTTCGAAGTGCTCTTCCTTGGAAAAGCCAGTAGGCAGGAAGTGATTCCCCGGGACCAGCAGCGCTAGATGGGGCCTCTTCTTCTGTCGGCCCGTTTCCTCCCTCTGTCCCCCTGCCTTCAGCTGCCCCTCACAGAACACCAGCACCTGATCTCTCTGGGAGTCAGAGAAACCACAGAGTCGTTATATTAAAATGTGTCACCCTGGAAAGGTTCAGATTTGATCTTGGTCTGAACTGGGCAGCATGGGTTTCATTTTGGTCGAACATTGCTTGTACCATTGTGCACCATGACACTCTTATAGATAAGATACAGCTACACTTCAAAGTTACAGACTGAATATTATACAAAGGTAATTGGTTGTGGTCATTAAAATAGCTTAAAGAAGTTACATGAGGATCAAAGAGTAACACCTGTGCAGTCAGCGGGACCTCCATGGCAGCAGTGTATGTGCAGGGAGGGGGGGTGGGGCCAGACTGCAGCGTCCACGGCTCAGGGATGGAGAAGGCTGTCTCCATGGTTACCCTCAGCAGGTTGGAGCCTGAGAGTTCAGTCTCAGACAGCAATGGATCCGTCACACTGACACACACATCCAAGGTCGGTTGCTGAAGAAGGTGAAATTATGAGGCACATTTTTTGAATATATTGTTTCATCACATTGTCTGAAAATATCATTGTTCGAATTAAAGATCTGACATACTGTGGACTAAGATTAGGGATTTGGCAGGGCAACTTTTCTGTTCATCATTGATACCCAGAAGACTTCATGAAAATCAAATTCCCAGCCATTTTGTTGCGTAAGTACAGTAAGTGGTCTAATTACCATTTCATCTTGAATCAAAGTGGTTTTCATCGTGTGCAGGCTTTCTTTTAGGTATAACTATTGGTACTTGTTATTATGTTTATAAAGTGCATCCTTATACCTCCAACATGGTGGAGGTACCTGTACTGCAGCCCACTGAAACCAAGTGTGATCAGAGACTGTGGCATGGGAATGCTATGAGAGCTATTCAATATGACAGATCAAAGATGTCCCTTGATTAGATATTCACCCTGTAGCTGTCCTAGCTCTAGTGAGTTGATGGGATTACCTGACTCCTCCACTTTGGGATGACTTGGTTGGCCACCTGCTTGTGTCTGGCCCTACATGCTGCCTCCACATTCACGCTGCTCTGTGATTGTAGAACATTCACTGATTAACACATCTGGAAGAAACAACTACCGTCTATTTAACGTCTCACCCATTCATTCTCCAGACTAACTCAACAAAAGTTTGGTGATAATGTAAAATCGTTTATCACCATATATTAACATTTACCGTAATACAAAAATGCATATCATTATAGTTGTTGTGGCTTTTGCTTTTATTAGTACACATAGAGATTGACAACAAGGCAGAGAGAGGGGAGAACAAGCAGAAAAAGGGCAGCATGTCTGATCCCAACACTTTCCTGGAAACTTAAAAGAGAAAGTAATGATAGGAAAGATAACTAATACACTCATCTAAATATCAGCAGTATTAGAGGAATGGCTACAGAAACTCAGTAGATATGGTATAACAATAAGTCTACAGATTGATGGCAGGACAATTAAGAGCAATATTTTTTTGTGGAAATGTCTGGCAATTAGAATAGTCAGTTTATTGCACGAATGACAAAATAATGGCTGATGTGTAGTCGCCAACATGCATTTTTGCCATTGGTAACTTTATTAAAGAATCATTGCATTTAGGATTGATAATTAATATGGACCATGACAGGCCTCAATTTATGTAATACTGCAAGGTTAATATTTTACTTCCATTGTACTTAGTGGTAATATTTTCCAAAACAAATGTGCAATCAATTAATACCCCCCTAAAAATGTGCGCATTGTAAGTTTGAGTCTCTAACTGAGGCCCCTGTGCAGTTTTCATTTAGTCTGGTGGCAAATCTAGCCTTGAATACATATATAGTTAAAGTTTATTTTAGCTAAAATACTTAACTCTTATTAAGTTCGACAAAATTAAAGACAGAACCTAGAAAAAAAGGAAATGTGCCCTTATATGAAGTGCATAAGAGAATGTCACATCTCTGATATTTAAAGAAGCAATAACCCTGTCTGACAATAGATGAATGATATCATTAAAAAGTGATTAACCAATGGACCTTTGAGCCAGTGTCCTGGGAAGAAGCTTTGGCTGAGGGGTTGTACACTGGATTCAGTGGAACTGTGGACGAAAAGCTGCACTGACCTGAAGACAGAAGAGAACACCATGATCCAGCAGTGAGTGTTGCCCTGTACAGAACGCCCTATGAAGTAAGTTTCCTTTTTTGTGTACCTTGTAGCAGTGGCAGCAGGTCCACCACAGCTTGGCCCAGCACGGCTGTTTTCGCCTCAGCTTTCTTCTCCTCAGGCAGGACCTCTCTCACTGTCACTGACCACAACAACACCATTAAACAGAGCTGTGAGAACTGATACAGGTGTGGAAACTTCAGGAACATCTCTGTGCTACTTCTACAGTAAGCACACTACCACCAGTGTTATGGCAATGACAGTTTAATCTTTCAGTTAAGCTGCTTGTCAGTCTTTACTCCATTTTTTGGCAGGGATTCATGAGCATGCTATGTCAAGGATATCTGCACAGAATAATTCATGGATGGTTGACAAAACGACCAATAATGCTGTCATGAATATCACCATCAACTGACAACAAAAATGCAGAATAACTCAAATCTGGTGATTTCAGATGTTGAACATTAACTTTAACAGTTTAGCCAGTAACTTAAACAGTAGGCCAAGAAGATTAACTTGAAGTTGGTTTATTTTGCATGTTGGTCATAAGGGAGCTATGTAAGTTTCATCTTTAGTGTTGGTACAAATATTAACAAACTAAACTGCATTAAATCACCAATTTGTGCAGTAAAATGTATTTTAATCTAGGTCACAATCCTCAGTTTTGTAAATATATTACAAATAATCAACATTTTATTTTACAAAATGTCAGCTGCACATGTTTAAGGACAGAAATACGAGACCTTAAGATAACAATTCATCACCTTTGTAAAAGCAGCCTATCTGACATTATCAGCTAAGCTAACTTTGGCTTTTAAGAAGACGCTGGAGATTAAAACAACAAGAGTTAACAAAAGTTGAAAGAAGCGAAGGTGTGCGACCAGATGTTTAGATATTTCAGTGTATCAGATATCAAGAGACAGAACAACACTTTTAAACTCAACTTACATATGATGGGTTTATGGGCGAGGTCACTGAGAGCCTGGGTGTTATTGGAACAGTGAAAGCTGCAGGTAAAGTCATAATCAACACGCTGCTCCACCGGGTCGACCTGCTTCCTGTCTGACTCTCCCAGCACATTTCCATCCACCTGAACCTGCAGAAAACTCTGGAAGCCGTCTGTCTTTTTTCCTTGCTGAAAAGAGAAGACAGGATAAGTCACACTTATAACTGTAAATACGCTGATGATATGGCTCATGTCAGCCTTCTAAAGGAAGGGGAAAGTCTGTAATTTAATTGAGTAACATCTTCCAGAACAGGTGTCAGTGAAATACTAAATGTTTTGAACTTAATTTAAGATTATATACAGATTGTTTTAAAAAAAATGCTATGCAATGGATAAATGTTGCTTCTCATAACTTGAAACAGAGTCTTACATCAAAATTAAGTGTTTCTTAAATGTGGCATTTGCCATGTTTACCAAGTGAATTTTGTGAGTAAATTCCTCCATTAGTGAATGTAATGCAATATGTATTTACAATAACAGTCTTACCTCATATTAGAGCCAAAAGAGATAAAGGTAACTCTTATTCAATATTTGAGCAATATAACATTACACGCCTTGCTTCCAACCTAAGGTGATAACAATCAGTAAGACGGGGTTAACTTTCAGTTGTTGGGTTTAGTAAACCGTAGCTGAAATAAAAGGTTAAATGCACATTTATAAACTCTGTTGGCTAAGCACATTTCTGTCGTTGTAGCTGTTTGTAAGTTAGCTAACGTGAGTAAGTTTACGTTAACAAACATGTGTGAGGTGCTTTACTTTTTTATATATTTAGTTGATTGTAAAGAGCTTACCAGGTTATTTCCACGGATGACAGTTATTTTTATATTTTTATAGTCCGTTTCTGCAGTATCTCCTTTCGTCTCCATTGTGTGTAGACTAATGATACATACTTTAGCTCCTGTTCTGATCCTTGGTTGATCTTTTCCTTGGATACACAGAATTCCGTTTCCTTGGCAACTGCGCTACACATGGCGGTGCATTAAGGTAGAGCCTTGAAATGTCGGACGTTGGAAAACACTTCTTAAATAAAGCTGAACAATCTCCAGCATGCTGTTTCACTTAAAATGGTAAATGTGTATAATATTTGTACATATTGCAGTGCGTTTCAACTCGGCCTACAATACATTTATTACCGTTAGGTAAACGGACTCTTTTGGAACACTTTTGTCAAAACAAAACAATAACACCAAATGTATTCTTCAGATATTTATTTGTGTAGTGTAGATATGTATCCTATATATGCACAGTGTATTTCTTGTACTCATATGTAATGCCTGATAACATAGTTCTAACAATTGTGGATCAATAAACATACGTATTCATCTAAATAACTTGATTTGTTTTAACCGTTGTCCCCAGCAGGCTTCCGCCACAGAGGGGGCGCTACAGCTCAGAATGAGCGCTCCTTATCCGCCGTTACGTTTGTAGGCACAGCTAACTACTTCCGGAAGTGTATTATCAATGATTTTGCCACTTGTCTGAGATTAAAACACTTCTCTTGTGTTTGTCTTTTGTTGTTGTCAAAAATGTCGTACAACTACGTGGTAACAGCCCAGAAACCTACGGCGGTGAACGCCTGCGTCACAGGTAAGTCTCCGCGGGTTGTTGTTTTTCTCAGGGCTGCATGAACATTCGCCACCTGCGTGCTAGCTGAGCTCCCGCGCTGCAAATACAGAGGTCCAGACGGGCCTGTAGCAGCCGATAGCTGGTGTTTTGCTAAGTCAAATGTTTACTTGCTTGTCTAGGCATAGTTTTATGCATGCAAGTCATGACACATACTCCTTTATGTGTTTATATAACGTATGTTCTAGCGCACACATGGCCCGGTTCAACATGTCGTTGGTTCTTGGTTTGGATCCGACGTTAGCTGTTGTTGTGTCGTGTTTGGTTCCCCCAGATCATAATGCGTATTCCTCTGCTGACCCACATTATCATACATAAGCACAGTTATTGAACTGTGCGAGACACATGCAGGCAGATGGCGTTTAGCTGCCTGCTCGTCTGACAAATAGTTTCTCCTGTTATTAGAAAGCTGGCGTCGTCGTTAGATCTAACGTACATGGGCCAGTACATATACGATAAGATACTGAAACTGAGATTTTAGTTGGTAGTATTTAATTTAATCACCTCACATTTATCCTATGAATTATATCATGCTAAAGCAATCCTTGTCCCATTTACGTTAACACATTTGAGCTTGTTGTGGCATACATTTTAGATTTGGACATGTACACATGGCATGCCTCTCTAAACTCTAGTGTCTAACGTGAACTTTTTCTTTCTTTTTTTCTTTTAACAAGATTTTCTCTAATTATAATGTAAACAATGGGCTTCTTACGAGGTGCATTCTCTATTTATTCCCATATGCTTCAATGCAAGCCTGCATCATACTGTAATGATGTTGATCTACATCTACAATCTTCAGAGATGGACAGTATACAGATACTATCTGCAACTGTTAAACTTTTACTTTATTCAATGTTGAAATCATTGTTTTATTTGAGTTATTAACTGCACAGTCAAAATATCTTGAGGAAATAATATATGCCTGTCAATCATTTAAGCCGGATGTTTTACATCTTATTTTGAGGTGAATTGCACATTCTGTCGATGATTGCACACGTCTAAAACACTATGTCCGTACTTATTTTAATTTTATTGATGAGCAAATGTTTTAGTTCATGGCCTCTCTGTGGCCGGCCACATAGTGGTTTTGTTCAACTTTGTAATCTCTATGTTTTGTGTTGTTATTGTAGTCTTTGCTGTTAGTTGTGACTTGATTTGGTTTGTTTTGTTAGATTTTGTTACTGTCTTGCTGTTTGTACTTTGTTAGGACCCCCTTGAAAACGAGATATTTCATCTCAAGGGGTAAATACATGTCAGTTAAAATATTTAAACAAATGTTTGGGTTTTGACAAATTACTATACATTTAATAAATCACTACAATTTACCATGTTATTGATCAATGTACAAGTTGTTTTAGTAATAACTGTGGTTTAAGTGTGTTATTCTGATTTATATCTGATTGTTGTAGCTGAGTGAAATGAGCCTGATTGTAGTTTCTCAGTTTTGAACATTCTTTGCTTTTGTCTGCTTAACAATATTATAGAATGATATAGTATGCAATGCCTTTTTGTTTTTGTAACCAAAAACATTATGTTAAACATCAGGTAAATCCATAGTAAGTGCTGACCTTTCCTTGTCATCTTTTCCTCTACGACTCCTACCAAGACAACCGTGTAATTAACTTATTATAAATATTGTTTTGCCTATAGGTCACTTCACCTCTGCGGATGACCTCAATCTGCTCATAGCTAAAAACACACGGTTGGAGATCTATGTGGTCACAGCAGAGGGGCTGCGGCCCGTCAAGGAGGTGGGCATGTATGGGAAGATTGCTGTCATGGAGCTCTTCCGGCCAAAGGTGAGTGTTGTGTGGTTTGTAGTAATGTGTACAAGTTTATGAAAAGTAAATAGTTGGTGGGCTCTTGGAATAACTCAAGAACTACATGTATTCGTTTTGTTTCACCATGGACACGTTTCTTGGCTAATTATTTAACAAACCTTGTTATTTGAGAAGGAATGCACATATCTTCCTGTTAAACAAAGGAAAAAGTATTTGTATCTCTGGTTTACCTTTTAACATGTTGTAAAATCAAATGCTTTTATCTATTGCAAGGAATTTCCTATCAAATATATAGTTATGTTGTACCTCAAAGATGTCTGTTATGTGGAAACCTTAAAGGTCCTATGTCATGCTTTTCCGGTTATTACCCGTCCCCTTGTGTGTTATGAAGGTTTTTATGCGTGTAAACGGTCTGCAAAGTCACTGTAACGGAGGTGATCTTTGGGGCCATAGATCTCGGCCTCCGTTACGAATTGTGTAGCTTTGTTGGTGGCGAAATGTATGTAGTGTGTGCATCTATCTGTGTTTTAGTTTGTCTGTCTCTGTTTGCTGGTTTTATGTTGAAAAGTGTTCCCCTTTCCCCATGTCTGTTGCTGTTGATTGTGTGCACCTGGTGCCCTGTGTTGTCTCCTCCCCCCACCTGTGTCTAATTGCTGATTAGTGTGTGTGTGTGTATTTAGGCTCTGTTGCCCTGTCTGTTTTGGGGCTGGTAGTGTGGTGTGAGATCCTTGTGGCTGCTGACTGTGCTCACAGGAACAGCAAGATTGAGGCTGTGTCCTGTGCTCAAGTGTAATAAATGGCATGCCCACACCGGGTTGTCATTTGGACGTTCTGCCTCTGCCTCCTTGCTTGGTCGGGCCGCTCAATTGTCGGCTTCACAGTCACAAACCCTCAAAGTACACCCTGTAGCGAGTAAAACTCTAACACAGTCTATGCTTCCCCAAAACGCCTCGTTGGAGATTTCTCTCCAAATGGACCAATCCGCGGACTTCCTCACACGCATACACTCAATCTTTTCTCAGCTGCAGCTCGGCGAGTCAGTGTCAGTGTCACAAACTCCCAGCCTGTGTGTGTGTGTGTGTGTGTGTGTGTGTGTGTGTTGTGTGTGTGTGCTGTGTCTCGCAGACGGCCACTGGGCTCATAGGGAGGGGGGGGCAGGAGCTCCAACAAGCCGTTTAGGACAGAGTGAATACACATACTATACAGCAGGGGTGGGGAACCTTTTTCCTCTCAATGGCCATTTCAATTTTTTCAACATCCTCCAAGGGCCGTATTGACCTCGGCTTAAAAATACTAAAATCACAGCCCATTAATTTTGCCTTTCTTTCATGCTGTGCAAAGAAAAAGCAACCTCTTAATCTAGATATCTTACCATGACTCGCGCATGCATGCACGTGCATGGTTGTGGCATGACCACCAAAACAGAAAGATATGGACACAAGATGTGAGCAAATGTATTTCGTTTCCTATCCATGTGAACATGATTTTAAGTGTGGGGGGGGGCATAACCTCCTCTAGGGGGTTCCGGTGGCATGCTCCCCCAGGAAGATTATTTTTTTTAAATATTGAAGTTAAAAGCATCAATCTGGTGCACTTTGAGAGCAACATTAGGAGATCTATGGATACATCTCTCAACACCCATATGAAACAGAACTGTAAGCAGATTTCTTTTTCTTTCTGGATATTTTACAAATCACTCCCCTTTCAAACTCTATTCTTGTTTATTAATAACAACTTTTTTTTACCGTCATATAGTATTTTATACCCGTTTACTTTATTCTCTTGTTTTTTTACAACTATAATGATCATATAAAGATGTGCCTTTACCTTGTAGAAAAAGCTTTTTATATTCGTTAGCATAGCTAGCTAACCAGATGCTAATAACAACAAAGTTATTGACTGTATGATTAGTATGACGGATGAACAGATCGCCACTGGGCTTTCAACTAAGACACAGCCACGCAAAAACTGCGGCATGTGTACAGCTCCTTATGGGTACTGCCATTTGTGAAGTCCCGGCCCGGAGCGGCGTTCTGGTGCTCTCCGTCAGAACTACACCCCTGTCAGATGAGACATACACCATAGAGGCTTCTCAATTCTTAAATTTCCCCTCCTCGACTCCCCTCCTCGACTCCTATCCTCGAGACTTAGTGCCGCCCACAGGAGATGCGAGCAGAGGAGCCGAGGAGGGGAGCCGAGGAGAGAGGAAGGGAAGCAGCAGGCAGTTAGAGAAATGAGAACTCCTCTCCTCTGAGCGGTCATTTTAAAGAGACGTCCATTAATGATGACCGGAGGCACAGCAGCCCTCTGTCTGATGGACAGATGTGTTCATGACGACTTATATATTTACTTTAATTCATTCACAGTGCGGTATAATGAGACAATAACAGGCTACAGATGCGGACAGACACACACAAATATATTTATATACATATATACCATTTAAAGTATGAGAGCACTCTCATAATAACGTAACACAATCAGAGACTGGATATATCCCCCCCCTCTCTCTCTGGTCGCTGAAATGGGGAATTGAAATTACGGGCCAAAAGTTGTAAATTTACAAGTATTAAAAGTAAGCAGAGGACACCAAACCAACTGAGACCCGTCTGTCCGCCGCATCTAAGCACTGTACAACACACACCTACACACACACACACACACACACACACACTGTACAAAACACACCTACACACTGTACCACACACACGCACAGCTCCTAAAGCATAATCAGGATACAGCCGTTGTGTATTTTATTATGTGAAGCACTAAATGGTCTTAGAAAAATATCGACTCTTTGTTTGTAGTTATCTACTAAACTAAAGCAAATAAAGAGAGTAGGCCTGTTACACTGAGTGATATATATTATACACACTGCTCTGCTTTATGCACGGACCTCACAGCTGTTCTCACTGGAAACATCGCGACGCGATGAAAGCAGTTTCTAAAATAATATCCAGGGGATGCATGCAGAGCTGTCATTGGCTGAGATAAGTCCGGCCGTGCGTCACGCCTCCACCGTTCCCGGAAATGCATCCGCGGAGGAGCCGTGGAGGAACCATCAGTGTATCCTCGGTTATAGCTCCTCCAGAGAGCCTCCTCGGCGCTCGATCCTCGGTCCTCGGTGTGCATTTAGAGAAATGAGATGTCCTTCAAAATGGCGCGCTGAAATTCATTTCCGGGTCACTACCGGAGGACCGAGGAGTTGAGGAGGGGAAATTTGAGTATTGAGAAGCCTCTCATGTGATGACAGTTAGGCTCGTGTTGTGTTCAAGGACCCTGACCTTGGCCAGGAAAAACAGGCACTCGCTTGTTTAATTATTTTGCGGTCTAGATTTCTTAATTTCTTTTCTTTTTTGCGTGTGTTACCTCGAGGGCTGTATCAAATTGTCTCGCGGGCCGTATCCGGCCCGGGGGTCGGAGGTTCCCCACCCCTGCTATACAGAGATGCTGTATGAGAAACCAATGTGATTTTGGAAAATTGTACAATATAAATGTATTTTAGTATACCTCAACAATGGAATTATGATCAGTAGAAATGACCATGACATGGGACCTTTTTAATTAAACACGTTTGAAAAACTAAAACAGACATCTCAAATATTAGTGTTATTATAAATGTTGACTTAAAAAAAAATTCCATTATCCGAGTTGGACAGTTGCTATGGACTGAAGAGTGGATTCACAGTCTGGTCAAGTCTGTCCAAAGTAATTTGGCTGGTGGAATTAAATTGGAAGCAGGCCTCTCGTGTTTTTTTGATGACTTGGATATTTTTTCCCATTTGTTCAGGGTGAGAGCAAAGACCTGCTGTTCATTCTCACATCCAAGTACAACGCCTGCATCCTCGAATACAAACAGAACGGGGAGAGCATTGACATCATCACTCGCGCCCATGGAAATGTCCAGGTGAGACAGAAACACAAACATTGTTCTTGAAATTCACAGTATTGTAAAGTCTCCTCAATAAACTTGACTTTCAGGAGATTAATTCATTTCATTAGCTTTGTTCATATGAATAACTGTATGGGTTTGAACCTTCTCCCATTAACCTTGATTCAATGCACCAGAGGTCATCATTGATACTATCTACAGTAGACCGTCATAAATCAAACTTCAGTTAGAATCTCTGAATACAGCCACATGTTAATAGAAAATCATGTAATATAAATTGGCATGTTATTATTGCCTTATAAAGTTTGTATAAAAGTTTTACATTTATAACATTTATAGAGTTTTTGAATTATTAGGTCTCATTTTAAATATAAAAGCTGATAATGGTGTATGTGCTTTTCAAACAGCAGCCTGGGAACACACAACATCTTATTTGTATTTGTTTTTGTCAGAAGTCTAGTCTTAAACCTTTTCAAACCAAATGCTCCGTTTCAGGATCGTATCGGGCGTCCGTCAGAAACCGGTATTATTGGAATTGTAGACCCAGAGTGCCGTATGATTGGCCTGCGGCTGTATGACGGGTTGTTCAAGGTGATCCCATTGGACCGGGACAACCGTGAGCTCAAGGCCTTCAACATCAGACTGGAGGAGCTGCAGGTCATCGATGTTCACTTCTTGTACGGCTGCCAGGCCCCCACCGTCTGCTTCATCTACCAGGTACTGGGAAAGGAGTGACAGTTGGAGTGTGTGTTAGACAGAATAACAAGGGTTCATAGAAAGTGCTAAACTTTTGAAAAATCCTTAATTTTAACCTTTATGCTTTCAAGGTTAGGCGTGTGTTTTGAAACAGTAATTGAACAAAGCTTGATTCATGGTGTTTCATCTACCCAATTACTCATGTAAACCATTTGTTTTTAATAAACCAACATTTTTCATATTTGGTTGTTGTATCCAGAAACGGTACAGAGTAGGGTCAGCTAAATGTTAAATAATCATGATCAAAACATACAATCAAAGTTAATATATCAAATAATTAAAAAGTGACAATTAACATTGACTGCTGTGTTTTAATGTAAATCTTTTAACCATATACTATATATAACCGTATTATAGAGGCTTTAAGATTTTGGAAACGTTTGGTTTATTTACCTTAAAAATCGTTTGTCTTTTACTCATGAGACCAGAGGCCTGTACTACGAAGCCGGATTTTCGCTTAGCGAGCTAACTTCAGGTGAAACTCTGGGTTTCCGGTCCTACGACGCTGGTTCACTTCTTAGCGGGCTAGATCTCCATGGTAACTTATGCTGAACGGCTAGCCTGGGGGGTATACTACGAAGCAGGATTTTCGTTTAGCAAGATAACTTTCCGGTACTACGAAGCCTTCACTTTTTAGCGGGCTAGATCTCCATGGTGACTTATCCTGGAACCTAGTCTGTGCTCCGAAGCAGGATATGTTACAGGATAAGAGATCAACTGTGCGGAGTTCTTCTTCTTCTTTGCTTTAATGGTGAATCGCTTCCACTTGGAGCATATCGCCACCTACTGTTGATTGATTTAATGTATAACAGTGAACAGTGTTCACGTAAGCCTGCACATTGATTTTATTTTTTATTTAATTGAATGTAACCGTTTCAATAAGGATACATCTATTACAGGTTGAGGTAGCAACCATGGTGGAACAGCTGATAACAACAGTGTGCAGAGTTTAAAGCGATCAAGTCATATTACAGGATGAAGGAAACGTTGCAGTTCAAATCACCGACTGTGAACGTGAAAATTAATAGAATATCACCTCCCATCTTCAGAGCAATCTGACTATTATAACATTAGCGTTAAGAAAGCTTACTTAAATATCTGCCACAACACAAGTAACCGGATCAAAGTAACATTATGTAGCCTACAGTCCGCGGCACTGTGAGTGCAGACGTCGATGTGTCCCATTATCATTAACACATCATATCACATCAAAATGTATCATATATTTCCTTATCTGAGTCAGCTTCTTGAGCCGTATCTGGCCGTGCAACACTCACAGTGTCACATACTGTATGCAGAAGTATTATTTTAAGCAACAGATTAAGTTTACGAAACACTCGAGTCAAATGTAATTAAAGTCAGATCCACTCGTGTCTTGGACTGTTAATGTATGCATTCAAATACTTTTTCTTTTACCAGCTGTATTCACCTTGCAGGTGCAGCCATGTGGCTTTTATCCTGGATAAAGTGTTTAAGTCATGGATGTTTAAAGTGTAACGTCTTCATATCTGTCTAATTATATAGTTGACTTTTCATTGAGGAAGTATGACGCTGTGCTGTCAGTACGCTTCTCCATGTTTGTGATTGGTCGAATGCTCCAAATACCACCCCTTTTAATGTGAACGCGCACCTAACTAGATGGGGCACGGCTGGCTTGAGTTAACGAGTTGATAACCAGCGTCGTAGGACAGTTTAGCGAGAGCGCGTTTGTTTTGGATTAGGTAAACCGGGTAACTCAAACATATCCAGGTTAGGTTGAACCGGCTTCGTCGTACAGGCCTCTGGAATACAAATCAGTTTGTTGGTAAATTCATATTGGTGGGACATTTGCTTTTTTTATGTAAAGTGTTCTCTGAAGCCTAAAGTCATTGAAACTAAATGTTATTGTATTATTGTTGCAGCAGTTAAGAAGCAGTTTAACATAAAATAAAACGTTATTGACTGTTCACGTGAACATTTGTCTTGCATTACCTGCCTCAAACTAAAATAAAGAAACATAAAAACGGCATAAAAACATCTGTCAGATCCCCCTCCGGCAATCAAAAATACATGAAACGGCAACATCTGATAAAACTCACCTGTTTGATGGTGACGTGTAGAGGTGCCTCTGCGGAATGTTCCTGTTGTGTTAACAATCTGTGCAAGCCATTTCTTTAAAAAGGTATTTCAAATCCAACTCTGTTTTAAATCTGTGATAACTAGCTTGCAGTATTTTCCATCCCTGTTTTTACTGGGCAATATGGCAAAAGTTGGTTGTGTAATTGCCACCTGCTGATCAGGGAAACAGTGTGATGCCATTTTTAGGTTTGTGTATAGTGCACTTGCACACACACCGTACACACAGCACCACCCTTAGAAAAACTGCTCCATAGCTCTATTAGAAGTCTAAATCTCTACAGGGAAACTTACATTTGATCTATACTTCAAACATGATGTCAAGACCTTTTTTGTGTATCGTAGGACCCCCAGGGGCGCCATGTGAAGACCTACGAGGTTTCTCTGAGGGAGAAGGAGTTCAACAAGGGCCCCTGGAAACAGGAGAACGTGGAGGCAGAGGCGTCCATGGTCATCCCAGGTAATCAGAGCATTTACTCTGCTGGACATCAATGAGTTAGTTAATCAAGTGAGAACAAAAGTGCTGCAAATTATGTTATTCATCCTCAACCTGGATTTGATTTAGAATACATTTTCTATATGAATTGTAAAGATAAAGGTCTTAATAAAGGAAACAATCAGCCTTACCCATAGGTCAAACTCAAAAAGCAGTTTTAAGGGGTACTAAGAAGTTATTTTCTTTGTATTTAGCTCAGGCTACACTTCTTGTTCTTGTTGGGAAAAGTCAGACAGAAGTATTAACAAAACAAAGAACGTACTTTTAGTGCCTTGGGAATACGGATGTAAATTAGTATTCTTGATACCTCTGGTAATTCAAATCGGGTATTTTTATACTGATGTTCGTTAAGTTGCTCTGTTCCTATCTGATGAACAAATAAATGAGTGAATTAAAAAATGATAACATTCTCCTCCGGAGCCCTCAGCATTGTCGATGAGTTGAAAACATGGATGGAGTTAATATATTGATGATGAAAATATTATTTGTTGCGCCCTTACTTAAGCGTATCTTTGTTTCAAACTAACTCTGTGTCATATGTCCTCGTCTGAACAAAATGAAACTGACTCTCTTTCCTTTGTGCTTGTCTTTTAGTGCCAGAGCCATTTGGTGGAGCTATAATCATAGGACAAGAGTCCATCACCTACCACAATGGAGACAAATACTTGGCCATTGCACCACCTACTATCAAGGTAAAGGCACCAGAATACGGGTTAATAGATAATCCAAGGTTTTTATCATCCGTGTTTTTAAATAATTGTTTTTCCCAGTCCTTTTAGTTTTAGATTATTTATCATTCCGCTGGCATTGTGTAGAATTGATGGATACAGTGTTTAGTAACACGCCATAATGTTATTTCCACACTGATTAATGTTTGAGATATGCCAAGCAAATTACAGATCTTAAGCCCCAAGTCATAAAGCATCTACAGGCGTGTAGGATTCTGTGGGAACAAATGCAACAACAGTGATGTATATCCATGTTACCTTTTTTAGTCATTAGGATTGGACTGTCATCCTTTTTCATATAAAGTCAAGTCCAGTTAATACTAGGAGTGTGAGAGAGGCTCCAGCTAAATGTTGTCAAATTAAACTGAGGCTTTGTTGGAAATTGAGTCCCAGTTGCATAACTCTTTATAATGAACAGACATTAAAATGGTGGTAGTAAAAGAAGTCCTCTTCTTCATCTGTTTATGCGAACATTTAAATCATATTTTGCTACGTTTAGGAGCCTCCGAGGTGTACGTGTTGGAGTTTATTTGTTATGAGTCTTGTGATTGATGTTGGAAGGGGTTTCTTAAAGGCGAGTTTGTAAGTGCTGTGATGATGACTTCAGCTCCCCATGCACCGCTGCTTTTAATGTTATCCTATCAAGATGAAGTTGCAGCCTGTACGGCTCTGCTCACATTTAACAAAGCTCAGGGCCTTAAGGAGCCGCTTCACAGCATCCGCCGTCTATAATTAGAGATTGTGCTCTCCCTGTCTCGCTGCTTTCTGGTGCGACGCTCTCATACATTTTGGAAAGAGCATTTCAAGTTTCTCAAATGTTGTAGGGTTTAATTAAGAGTTACACAGTCTTCATGAAAACATCATGTCTTTGCAAGAGTTCTTTGCTAAGTTGAAAATGAACCTATTGGTCTGATGTAGGGTTGATTAGATGTTTTACTTTTTCTAAATAACGTGGTCACTTTAGAAGGTAATATAAAACTTTCTATGCATTTAGATAATTAGAAAAGTATGTTTCCTATTATAGATAATATAGAAAGATTAAGATATTTTAAGTTGTTTTGCCCAATTAGGGTTGCTTCATTTAAATTGAGGTCATCTGTAATAGTCTGATATAGTTTGTAGGGAAACTTGGACACACTTTATTGCAAGACATTACTTTCTTGTATTCATATTTTTGGTTTTGAAAATGTCCCAAACAGCTGTTTCTACCCCTTTATTTTCACTTTTTAGTTTCATCCTCTGTATTCCCTGTCCAGCAACTATATGTCGCAGATGGGGGAAGTTTTAAAAGTGAGCGTTTTTTAGTATTTTAATAGCTTGGACGTACAGGGCTGTGACAGATTGGAATACTTTGAATATAACTCTAGCTCTGTGTGTTTTAAAGTATCTGTAATAGCCTCTCATAAAACAGTGCTTTTTATCACAGTACAGGAAACAGCCACTTTCAAACTACGCAGGGACTTTTCTCATTACCACAAGATTAATAGACATGAACATAAATTAAAAGAAAATATCAGTTAACTAACTTAGTAGAAAGTAAGCTGCCATAAAATTCTCCATTGCTTTTATATGGAGTGTTTTTCCGCTGCACCACAAAGCTGTCCTTTCCACGACCCTAGCAACACAAATTAAAATGCATCACACGCTTAGCCTAAAATGTTTCCAAGCTGACAGTTGTCTCATTGTTGTCTCGCGGCTCATCTCTGTGTCCTGCTGATTGGTTTTGTCTTTAAAAGCCCCGACCAACTTGCACGCTAACACCGCTCATGAATGCTTTGCAAGCTGTCGTGTGTCTGTCGCAGCTCTGTTTCCACCGTAGCATTGCTCCACTGTTGCTCAGCAGACGTTTGAGGACAGAGGGGCATCTATTGTTGCAGTGTGACAAAAACTCAAAATGAAGTTACTTTGTTTCCCACACAGCTACTGTTACATTAGTATTCATCTGAAAAACTCACTTCTTTCAGCCGTGCCAAGCACACAAAAGCATCTCTTCTGATGTATAACAACATGTTTGGCAGCTAATTAATAAATTGTCACTCATGAGCACAGAAGTGGAACACAATTGTGAAACACCAGATTCTGCTAGCATGTCCTCAATGTGTCTCATATTTTATTGGTCTGTGTTTTGGACAGCAGACTGATTTCGGTTGTTGAGTCTAACAAGCTAATTACCTGCCATTCAGCCGCCAGAAGGAGGCTAGATGATTGTGAAAATAAAAGTGGATCCACGGGTTTAACAGAAGATGTAAACAAAACCACAGGCAGGAAAATACGTTTTTTTAATGTGCGATCAAGTGAGAAATTGACTTGGCTTGTACTGGAGACAACAGCAATAACAAAAGCTTCTTTTGACGGTAAAGTAGGAGAAGCTTAGTCACCCTGCGTGATTTTAATGCCAATTCCTTACACAACTACTGTGCTAAAGAGCTGATAGTGGAGACGGAAGACTTTGGCTCCAGTTTAAGGCACATAACATATTGTTTTTGTTGTTATTCACATGTCATATATAATGGTGATCTATTGCTGTTTGATCACCACGTTAATACAGCGGCTTGGCTCCATGGCCCTTTCTCATTTCTCTAAATCCCCTCCTCGACTCATATCCTCGTGTCTTAGTCCCGCCCACAGGAGATGCGAGCGGAGGAGTCAAGGAGAGAGGAGTGGAAGCAGCAGGCGGTTAGAGAAATGAGAAATCCTCTCCTCTGAGCGGTCATTTTAAAGAGATGTCCGTTGTACTGTACAACACACACCTACTCCCGGAAAACCGAGGAGTCGAGGAGGGGAAATGAGTGAAATGAGAAAGGGCCCATGTGTGTGCAAAAAGCGATAGAAAATCAGTTTTTTCATCACAGTGAAAATGTTGTTTTTGAGAGGCCAACAAATAGGAATGCCAACAGAATATTTGAAAAATAAGTGATAAAAACATGTTGTACATTTTGCATTTATAATTTTTCGAAAGGTTTTTTACTTTTAGGTTCATTCTTTTGAGTCATTTGCCATCTGTAGGTCACATGATTCATTTAGCAATCTAATTCCACAAATAACAAAACACCAATAGTATTACTAAAGCCATATCTTTATTTTCAACTGTGCAGAAGTACTGGGTCCAAACGGAATGAGTGGACTAGATTTGCAAGACAAAATCTGTGCAGCAATCAAAAGTTTGTTAACCCTATGAACAAAGCTTGAAAGCCTCAAACTATTCTGGACAGCCCTATCTGACAATATCCCTGGGGAGTTTTGTTCCAGTAGAAAGGAGAAGAAGACGTTTTGTGTGTCACTCTGTCTGAGTGGCTTTCCAGTTTGACTTGGGGGAGCATACAGTATATTGTATAACGCAGTCCTCTGTGGGAATATATTGATACGACAAAAGGAATATGATATCATATAATTACCAAGCTCCTTTTATGAGCCAGTATTAACTTATCACACATATCCGAATTAGCATATATGTCACCTGATAAATCAAATGATATTCAAGTAAATACATACTTAATATATGTTACCTATACAGTAGGTGATATAGAAACATTGAAGCTATTGCATCATTTGACCTCCAGGGGGCACTGATGAGTTATTTTTCAACCATGTAATGTCAAATGTTCTGCTCAATCACACAGCTTAAGGATTCTGCAGAATTCAAGATCACATTCAATATTCGTTCATTTCAGATACTTCACCTTGACTGTCTGCCGATAACCATCCCATACGGTGTTTTCCCCTCTCTTTAACAACTTGCTCTTTAATAACACATTAGAGGAGATGCACTTTGTTTAACCTTGCCATCTAGAAGACATCAAACTCAACACACTCTTCTCGCCTAAAGGCAGAAACACATAGCCCCAAACACAACTTTTATTTTAACTTTTTCACACATACAGAACTTTAAGCGCAGTTTGATTGGTCGGCACCATTTTAACTTTCTAATGAAATGTGAAGTGTGACTGTTCAAATGTTTAAACCCCGTTATTTAAAATAACAAAGGTATTATGATTCCATGGATACAAGTCATTCAAAGTACTCGATACCTCAGTGACAGTTTGTGACAGATAGTTTAGGTTTGCTGATTGTACTGGATTCTCCTTTTTTGTTTTTTATATCAAATCCACATATTTTTGGGCTTGGGTTGCCATATTCCTAATCCAATGTTTTTTTTAATGTACGGTTCTTCTGTAAGAAAATTAAAGTCCTCACTAATCCTCTATCATTTTTAAAATGTAAAATAAACGACAGCTCCAGCATTTCATTTGTAACTCGCATTCAAATTGTAGTTTCTCAAACAAGAAGCTAAAATTAACTTTTAAGTAGGGCTGTGCGATTATGGCAAAAATCATAATTACGATTATTTTGGTCAATAATTGATATCACGATTATTAAATACGATTATTCATTGACTTTGAAAACAAATACAAATAACAATTTCAACAGTATATTTTTAACTGTTAATTACCCTGAACGTATAATTCAACTGAAAAGCCAATACAAAAATAAATTAAATAAATGATACATTTAAAATAAATAATATCAAAATAATAAATACCAATAAACAAGATCAACACGCTACTAAACATATATAAATATGATAAATAAATTAGATCAAATATGTTGCAGTGCACTGTCACAACCTAGCAAAGCAAAATAATTGTTTTTTTCGATTATGTTTTTTTCGTAATTGTGGCAGGCCAAAATCGTAATTGCGATTAAAATACGATTAATTGCACAGCCCTACTTTTTAAGCATCTCCGTTTGTCTCCTGGGGTCCTGGCGGGACGACAGGCACACTTGTATAATCTGAGCTTTTCTTGTCAAACAAAATACGAGCAGTCTCTAGATCTGTGAATCAGATTTAAAGTGTACTGTTGGGGAAACTCCAGAGTTTGTATTTATAAATGAGCCAGAACAAAAACATTGTGCAGTCAGGTCTCTCTGGCTTGTTCTTGGACATGCTCATAATAGATAATGCATGAGGTGAGGATTTAGACTTCTTTAGACAATACAAGGACCTCTCGCTGCTCCTCCACTGTTTGTGTCATTTTAACGATGTGTTTGTGCCCCTCTCTTGTCTGCAGCAAAGCACCATCGTCTGTCACAACCGGGTTGACCCCAATGGCTCCCGCTACCTGCTGGGGGACATGGAGGGGCGGCTCTTTATGCTGCTGCTGGAGAAGGAGGAGCTGATGGACGGCACAGTGGCGCTCAAAGACCTGCATGTGGAGCTGCTCGGAGAGGTCTTCTATTTATCTTATTCTTTGTCTCCTTCTCTTCAATGCCTTCACCCACCTGCCTTACCCCTGGTGTTCCTCCCATCTGTGTCTCTCTACCTGTCCTGCCCTTTCTGCTGCTTGTTGATTTCCCTCCTGCTGCTGCTGCTGCCTTTTCCTTTCAGCACCCTCTTTGTTACCATTGACTCCCTAATGGTTTATGGCTCTGACAGGAGCTAATGGATCTACACTTTGTAGAGAAGATGTGAAAAAATGATCCCACCTCTTTTGTTGCTACCTTTCTAGGTTGTCACTTATCTCTTTTAAGTTGATTTAAACGATGTCGGTATGTCAATACTGCGCTCAAAGCTAATTCACACCTTAAAAGCCCACAGCTCTTGGCTTGTGCCACCTTCTTCTAATAACTTGCAGAGGAGTTTAGAAAGGGGCACTGAGTGATGCTGGAGCGAGAAACAATCAAGCAGAGTAGGAGCGCTGAACTAGAGAGGGATTGCTTTTCAAATCATTCTGAACTTTATCCTAAGGACCAGTGTGCTCACTCCACAGGCAGCAGCAGCAGCAGCCCTGCATTGAAATGTCAGACAGACTAACCTCTTTATGTGTATCATAAAACCTCCGAGTGTAACACTATATTCACACTGATCATGGTGAATTTAAAAACATTTATTCAACAGGTCCGTCTGCTTTTAAATAACTTATTTGAATATGCTTCTATGTTAATTTTCTTATCTTCCATTTGGCTAAAAACTAAATAGTTCAGTTATACAATTATCAGCCGTCATTGTTTAGACTTAAGTTATGGTTCAGTAGAGCTACGGGTTCAGAGTTGGCCACACTCTTTCATCAAATGGTCGCTTTCAGATGATTGCTCGAGTTGGGAAACAAATAATCATTATTTTCATTATCAAGCAATCTACCAATTATTTTAGTAGTTTGGTCATTTCAGGGGGGAAATCATCATTATTTTTGACCTTTCACATTCTAGAGTCTAAAGAGACGACTCATAATTACTGTTTTGTTTGGCCAACTATAAAAACTAAAACTAAATAATTAAAGACGTGAGGGGCAGCAAGCAAAAACGTACATTTGGAAAGCTTAGGTTCTTACATGAATTGCTTGAATTCTAAAATAATATCAAATAATAATCATACTATGTAATGAACTCTGACGATTTTTGAATTGCAAAATGGTGTCCTCGGAAGGCAACTTGTTTCATTGGGATAACTGTTTTACGTTTGATCAACTTTTCTCACACAAGTTTTGGCTTAACACAAAGCTTTGTTAATGCTGAGCTAATGTGCTTTCGAGTTCAAAGTGGAGACAATAAGGATGTATTCAAATTGTATTTGCATAAGTGTGCAATAGAACTGAAGCAATAAGAAAGCACATTGACTGAAATTAATCTGCAAATATTTTAATATTGCCACTGTTAATTGATGATATCGTACTTTTTCAAGCTAAAATGCAGATATATTTGCTAGTTTCAGCATTTCCAATGAGGAGACTTGCTGCTTTTCCTTCCTCATATGATAGTAAACTAAATATCTTTGGGGTAAGGCTGTGGTTTGCCAAAACAAGCTATTTGAAGACATCACTGTGGACTCTGTAGAAATTGTGATTCTTCACAACTGACTGACTCTCTGACAGATGGACTTCGACATCCCCTGAGCCACGCTGCTAGCCTTGCCAAAAAAAGAAAGAAATAATCATAGGCTTGCAGGCCTGGTGTGGATATAGCATCAGAGACTGAGAGTTTTTTTTTTCTCTCTCCAATGACAGTCATCCATCGCTGAGTGTTTGACCTACTTGGACAACGGTGTGGTCTTTGTGGGCTCCAGACTGGGCGATTCCCAGTTGGTGAAGGTAAGCTGCAAGAGACGCTTTCACACCTTCTACATCTCCATCTTCACTTTGTATCTGTAAAGCACTTTGGGTTGCATCTGGCATGAAAGGTGCTATATTAATAACGTTTATTATTACAATCCCTAAAATACATGATGTCTTTTAATCTTTAAAATGTTCCATAAACCTGTTACTAAAATAATTTGCTGCAGGTAATAAAATCATTTTGAGAAATGGATCAAAGTAGTTGTTCCCTCTTTTAGTCTTTAATGGAAATCTATACTAAATTGTGTTTGTTCCCCCGCAGCTCAACGTGGACAGCAATGAGCAGGGCTCCTATGTGGGGGTGATGGAGACGTTCACCAATCTGGGGCCCATCGTGGACATGTGTGTGGTGGACCTGGAGAGACAGGGCCAAGGCCAGGTAAATAAATCAAAAGCCGAATCCTTTTACACTTGCGAAAAAGTGAATTATTATTATTGCCACAAGCCAAGCAGGAAACACATATTATATAACGGCTACATTCATAAGGCAAATCATTTGGGATAGAGCAAGAGCACCGTGCTTCTCGGGGCGTTGTTGCAGACATGACATGGTGATTACAGAACAGCGTCTTAACTATCACCGGATGCACTTTATAGCCTCCATCTGTGTTTCTCTTTTTATCATCATGTTTGTCACAACCTTCAGGGAGTCTGGGTTTATAACGCCACTGCAGCCGGCTTCTGGAGACGTGTTAAGAGTGTTTTTGTCAGCAATTAAGCATGTAACATACTAATGCACAAACAGCCTGAATAGCCGTGTGTATTCAGGAGACTCTTGCTGACATCGAATACACAGCTTCCTGTGGCTTTTTATAAGAAGTCTGGGTGTTCCTCTTTTGTCTGGTCTATATTTTTGGTTGACAGTAGTCCCTGCACACCTGGCATTAGTGTGAGGCGGTATCCTATTTGCATCTAGATATGATTTAGCTGCACTGCACTACACCTGATTGTTAAAATACATCTCTCACACATTTAAATTGGCTTTCATGTTCAATTTCAAAAAAGGCAGATTGTTGTGCATTTTATTTTAAAATAATAATACTTCCACCTGACAGTGAAGACTTCGTCTAGGTCGTTCCCTGTCTGCATCTGCATCACAACAATCCCTCATCTTAAGCACTCCGTACTTAGGTTTGTTTACCTTCCGCAGTTTCCAGAGAGTTAGTATTCTGAATGCAAAGTGATACAACCCATATTGCAATGTCAAGTTAAGAAAGGCATCAAAAAGACACAAACTCATGCATCCAGTAAAGGAAATCTTCCGTGTTGTTGCTGCATCTAAAAATGAAATCCTTTTTATGTTAAAGGAGCAGTAGGTAAGTTTGAGAAACCGCCTCGAGTGCACAAAAATTCCAAAGTACACAACCGAAAAGAATCCGCCCCTTCCTTCAGACTTCATACAGAGCACCTCCTCCAACACACATGAACGCGCACAAGATCATGATAATGAATGTAAAACAAATGTATAACACAGTTATTGTCAGTGCTTATATTTTTTAAGCTAGCATGTTTGTTTTGTGAAAATGTATTAAAAATGTTACGTCTAGCTGACGAGAGCAGCTGCGCCGGTAACGTTATACATCAGCTCGGTGTGCTCCGTAAATAGTCGCCATAGTTGAAAAGCAACTCCGATATTGACTCTGGTTTGACTTCTCCTAGTTTCCACTTTCTTTTTCTTCATAATTTGCTCCATTACAGTTTTTCTTTTGCGACCGGTAGACGATGTTGAAGCAAACTCTGCCATGGTGAACGTGTCCTCCTGCAGCGGAGCTGAGCTCACGGAAAACACACCCAATGACGGCACGCGCGATGACTGCACGAGTGTGTGTGTGTGTGTGTGTGTGTGTGTGTGTGTGTGCACGAGATTGAAGGCTGACAGACAGGTCGGCCAACCAGTTATTTTAGCCGGCCTGGCTAAAATAATTGGTCGTAGTTTTTACAGTATTACGGCTTCCACAGATGAAATTTTTGTATGGATTTTTTTTCAAAGCACTTAGAATATGCATTGCTATCAGGATATTAAGAGCATTCCATGGAATATAACAAAAAGTGTATCTCGAGCCGGTTTCTCAAACGTACCTACCCCTCCTTTAAGTGAAACTACATGAAGAAGTGCATTCTTTGACATATTTTTTAAATAACAGTTTGACAAATACATTTCTTAATTTGAGCATTTCTCCTCCTTTGTATGAAATCAGTGAGGAAGAGGAAGATGAAAGGAGAGAGAGGGATAGTACAGAAGGTTCTCTTGGCAGGGTTTAACAGCAGGCCTCAGGGTTCTTGATGTGTTTCCAAAGGCAGCAGTCCACTAGAGCAAAGAGCCACTCTGGGTCCAGACCAGCACACAATCAACCACACACTGTATTCATTCTCACACTCGGGCTCATTTCCGTCTGTTTGGGACTATGACTGAATCCAATCATTGTTTTTAATTTGCTATTTGCAGTAAATCCACAGAGCATTTGACCTGGTTAATTGCTGCAGACACTTTCCAACACAGTTAAGACAGGATTGATGCTAGGCTGCAGGGCAAAAATATAAACGTACTTCTCTGAGAATAATGCATAAAGAAATGATTGAATTCACAGATGGGCAACTGCAAACTAGGTTGAGGTTTATGACGGATCAAATAAAATAATAACAAATACACATACATAATATTTAAGGGTCAGACAATCAGGATTTAGTCCCCTGAGAGTGTGATAGTGTGAGAGCATTTGAGAACACACTCGGGGAGTTAGGTTGGGTTGCCAGGTTCACTGTGGGTTTTTCCATCGGAGCTGTTGGGTGGCAGGTGGTAGGAACTGAGATTATATAAGCTCAGGTATTAATCCTGTTACCGCACCATGACAGGATGAATAAATAACACTCTGATGCGCTCCAGTCTGACTCTACAGAATGATTTACCTTCAGGGGGAAAGATCTCAGCGCTGTTGTTTGATGTTTGAACCAGCAATCTCAGAGAAGCTCTATCATAAACTGATATTGATTCAGACAATCCTTCACAGCTGCCACTGTTTGTGCCATGTTATGATACTTTGGATGACATTGAGACCTTTCGTTTTTAATTCCACTACGAGGTCTACTATGGGTGCAAACATTGAAACCTGGCTATAATAACTACTGCTGTTAATAATGGAACAAAGAAGTTAAGCAAGGAGTAGTGGCTGAAAGAAAATGAAACTGCAGCTTTCATATTTCTTTCCACATTGAATAATGCAGCTCTATTGAATATCCAGGTTTATATTTGATATTGCAGAACGGTTCACAGCAAAAATGTAAACACTGAAATATATTAAATAAAAAACATATGTATTCTAATAGGGCTGCTCAATTAATCGTATTTTAATCGCAATTACGATTTTGGCTTGCAACGATTATGAAAACAACATAATCGAAATTATTTATTTAAAAAAAATGTTCAGGGTAATCAACTATTAAAAAAATACTACACATTTTTATTTTTCAAAAAATGGATGTTTTCAAAGTAATCGTGATATCAATTATTGACCCAAATAATCGAGATTATGATTTTTGCCATAATCGAGTAGCCCTATATTCTAATGATAATTTTGGCATATTAAAAGTTAATGTTGCTCCAACATTAAATCGGTTTCTTTTTAAACCCTTTCATTTCATTAAACAAAGTAAGTTCATTTAAAAGAGAAGTTTGGTAGGTCAAAGGTTAACCAGGAAGTTGGGCTATAAACTGAGGGATGATTACGTAAGACCGATTGGAAAACAATTAACCCTTTACCTTTTTCTTTTCTTTTTCAAAGAAGTTTGATTAGCATCAGTTTTAATTAGCTGCTACATTGTTATTATAACTGAATTCAATTATGTTTGAATCTTAGGAAAATAGGAACAACTACGTATAAACTCTACTACAAAGATGGATAAATCAAAGCCCTTGTATTTCAGTTCATGTCTTAATGTCTTTTGTTGTGCTTTCAGCTGGTGACCTGCTCAGGTGCGTTCAAGGAAGGTTCTCTCCGAATCATTCGCAACGGCATTGGGATTCATGAGCATGCCAGCATCGACCTGCCAGGAATCAAAGGTTTGTGTGTTTATCGTGTGTGTGTGTGTGTGTGTGTGTGTGTGTGTGTGTGTGTGTGTGTGTATGCATGCGTGTGTCTCTCAGCCATCTCCCTCTCAAGACTTGAATTGATCTGGAACGTATTCTTTAACTGAATTGACAGTTGGCGTCACTACAACCTGAACATCTGTTTTACTGGCTCGGCCAAGACACCAGCTGTTGCTCCTCCAAGCTCCTCATGTGAGCAGATGGTGCAGGTGTCATAGGTCTTGGCTCTGCACTTTCAAAAGAACAGGAAAATTGCCAAGGTTGGCTTTGGAAACATTTGTTTTCATTTAGCAAACCAATGAACACTGCAATGTCTGCAGTTGTAAAGTGTCAAGTTGAATCCCATCAGGTCTAACAATGGCAGACACCTCTTGATCCCACAACATGAGGTTCTTATCCCGAGACACTTCTCTCATTCTTAAATGAGACACGCAGTTTAGGCAAGGTCTGTTCGCTCTTGTTAGGCTTCAGCTGTTTATTGACCATCTCTGCTCCTTAAAGCCTCAGCTCCTGCCTCATGCCCCTGGCCTCTTGATGGGAGACGATTATTCACTCAGCCAATCAATGGCTCTGAAAGCGATCCGTAACCTGTACATCTTCCAGCATGTGACCATTTGACGGATGGAATAGTTAAAAGATCAGTGGGATATTGTGTTTCTCTGCAGAATGTTGCAGAAAGTAACTTTTTCCTTTTAACACCCTCTCTCCAATTCCCTTCAAGGTTTGTGGCCACTCCGCTCCGAGGCAGGCAAAGAGACAGATGACATGCTGGTGCTGTCTTTCGTGGGTCAGACGCGGTGAGTGTTTGCCGTGCAGCAATGCAAGATAAGCGGAGAGTCAATTCCGACTGTCTTTATCTTATCTTTAGAGTGTGTTTTCCCCCAGAGTGTTGATGCTGAGCGGTGAGGAAGTCGAGGAGACAGAACTTCCCGGCTTTGTGGACAACCAGCAGACATTTTACTGCGGCAACGTGGCACACCAACAACTCATTCAAGTTAGTACACACACACTGTGTTATACATAACGTATGTGTGCTGTGTGTGTGTGTGTTTAAAAACATGCTTTAGTTAGTCTAACATTGACCCTCATTTGATTAACGCACTTGCAGTACTTCCACATCCTACTTCAAAGCAGACATATCATCTGATGTCAAATGTTCTAAATAAATTATAGAAAAATAACTTATTCAACTGTGGCCTTTCTCCATTTAGTAAGAGCTGTTGCTGAATCATACATGATTCAAAGGGGAGTTGTGAATATGATTGGCAGAGAGACTTCATGTATTTTACACTTGGTTGAGATGAATATTGCACTTGATTTAAATTCAGGTTTTAGTCTGCCTTTTTTAAATGGGCATGTAACCTGCTGGGAGCTCTGCCAGCTATTACACCGTCAACCATACATCTTTAGGTTGTTATGACAACGATGCCTCTGCTTTAAGGCAAGACAATTTTTCTCTCCTGCTTCTCAGAGTTGGTATACTTACAGAAAATAAATGTTACGCTAATGTGACTGTGAATATGCAAGATCATTTTCAGTAATGTAAGGTAGGCAAGTTGAACTATATTGTCAAGTGATTTCAGAATACAATGACATGCTTTTGCACGGTAGCACTCTGCCTTATACAAAGAGTTCACATACTCGGAAAGAATGAAAAACATTAGACCCAATATGCAGTAAGACCTTTCAGCAACAAGGTTTAAATTGTTTTTGCATGTTCACATAACTGCTCAGCAACCTGATGGCTTGAAGAAAGAACGTGTTAATGAGGCGTGTGGCATGCGATTTGATGTTCCAGTAATGTATTTTTAGACTTTCATTTAAGCCACCCGATGTGGAGTTAGAATTTTACTTTGGCTTTCAGTGGATTTGTGCACAAAATACATTGTGGTAGACAGTGTTGGGCATTGAATTGGCACAATGGAACAAGCCTTTTAATTTACCCATTGAAACAAGCAATTTGATTGGCTTATTGGAGCAGTCAAAAAGTTCTCCTTGCAATAAATCATAATTTCTTTCCATTCATTGAAAAACAGGCAATAACAATCCTGGCAAAGAACCACATATAAACAATGAGACTTGCTTTGAAAAGTCTTCACATTTCCACTCCAGCACTTCACATCATCCTTCCTGTCATTTCCCAGAGCTATTGTGCAGAGAGACATTTTAAAAGGGGTAAAAACTGTGTGCCTGCAGATCACGTCAGGCTCAGTGCGCCTGGTGCTCCAGGAGAGCAAGGCATTAGTGAGCGAGTGGAAGGAGCCACAGGGCAGGAACATCAGCGTGGCTGCCTGCAACCACACCCAGGTGGTGCTCGCCGTGGGAAGAGCCCTCTACTACCTGCAGATCCTGGCTGGAGAACTCAAACAGATCAGGTAGGACACAGCTGATCATGGTCAAGCTATAAAGCCCGGGGTGTCCAAACTTTTCACTGAGGGCCACATACAGAAAAATATACGAAGGGATGGGCCACTCACTAGAGGAGAGGTATATGACCTCATAAGTTCAGTTATAACTTGGCAAAATCAATCAAATGTAGGTCAATTATGCTTGATACTTAAAAGTGCTTTAAGAAAAAAACAGCTGTCCATTTATTTT
Source organism: Gobionotothen gibberifrons (assembly GCA_943591055.1). NCBI lineage: Eukaryota > Metazoa > Chordata > Actinopteri > Perciformes > Nototheniidae > Gobionotothen > Gobionotothen gibberifrons. The sequence continues at coordinate 371,788 of CALSBZ010043701.1, read as the reverse complement.
GTTCCAAAAAGTGTTCAGCTCATCCCTTAAAAACAGAAGCCTCAGATTGCTTATTAGTAAGGGGAACAGGAAGGGTATATTTCAAGCTTGTTATGCAAATAACGTATTGGGCTTTTTTCTTATCAACTTAGATTTGTTAGAAAATGTTTCCAACTTTAATTGACTGAATGTATTTGTAACGTGTACTTATTAACACATGAATACCGTTTACATATATATTGAAGAAGTACAATATAAGACAAGCACAAGTTTCCTTTGTGGGACATATTCCATTATACTTTTTGAATTTGCTGAGGGCCGATTCCAAATGGCCCGCGCGCGGTCAGCATTTGGCCCCCGGGCCTTAGTTTGGACACCCCTGCTATAAACAGACGTTCGCTGTATCTTAATTCAGGATGTCTGGAGATCTCCTGGTTTGACCTTCCAAAAGGAGATCAACATTATGTGTGCTTAAAAGGAATCGTTTAACATTTTGGGAGAGAAGCTTATTAATCTTCTTGGGGAGAGTTGGATAAAAAGATTTATAGCAGCCATTCACCTTATATTGCCTACATATTTACCGTATAACCATGAGTGGTATCAAGCTTCCTATCTAACTCGCGAGAGAGGGAGCAACTAAGCCTATTACTCAAAATGTCAAACTGTTTGTATAAACCCCACCCTCTCTATCCGTGGGTTTGATGGCGAGATGCCTAACGGGCCGTCCACACAGCGGCGTTGCAAGCTTCTTCTTTCAGGCTGCAAAAGTTGAGCAATGTTCAACTTTTGAAGCCTCGGCAGAAGCGTCAGCCAATCGAATCATATGCCAGTACAAGCTCGAGCCAATCAAACCGCTGCTTGTGTGTCAGGGGCGGGAGATTCATGTGATTGGTTGTTGGTCGAGTTTCAGACACGCCCACCGGCAAGCTTCAACGCACGCCGCCGTGTGGACGGGCCGGAAAAACTGGGTCAGCATTCAAATTCAGAAAAGCTTTAAGAGTAATCAAAAAATGTCTGATCTCATCCCTTCATAGCTTTGATCTTCATAAACATGCCCTTAGTTAGTCAAGTAACTTTGATTTTAGCTTACAAAGTTGACTGCAGATACTTCAATATTAAAAAATGAGTTTTACTAATAAAGTTTCATTGAAAAGTAAAACACAACACCCAACAGAGCTTTTGTTTGAAAGGTAAATTAATCAAACATTCATTTGCTCTTTTCTTTAACTAGATTGCATGTTATTATTTTCACCAACTAACCTTCTTTTCGTATCTGTGGAAAAGTTTGAGTTGAGGGATTTGCATCTCATTTTTAAAGTCTGAATGGTGCAGTAGAATTGTAAAGTCTTACATTTGATTGTATTTCTTTCACGTTGCTGCTGTGGATTACCCTTGTGGCTGGCTTCGTGCCACTATCGCAATATAACAGCTTTGAGACAATATTTATTTTACAGTATTTTTGAAAAAGTAGAGGGTACACAAAATGATTTTCTTTCTTGAGAAAGACACACAGCTTGTAACAAAAAGGCTACACGGTCTTGAAGCACAGAATGTTTGTTTGCAGCCTTGAGATTGTTTGTTACTGATGAAACAACAAAAGAGACACTGCAGTGTCTCACCAGAGCTGTGAAATAATGTTTGGCCTACATCTACTACATCATTGCTGTATGAGTTGCAAAATTCTGTAAATGTTAGGTAGCAATAGATAAAAGGTGTTAACATGGTTGTAATACTCTTCTGTAATGCAATTAGAGCGCAAGTGCTCCACACACCATACAGTGATTATCCTTCCATTATATTTGCCTCATTAAGTAGCTTCTTCCTGTCACTATACAGGCTATTTCTTACTCTATTCATGCTCATTTTCATAATAGTTTAACCTCTCTTCATTACACTTCCTAGGAAAGTAATGGTTGTTTCACTGAAGCAGTTCTCAATTCCTATTTCACATAAGAAGAGAAAACGTGACTGCTCAGTGTCACCAACACATGGCTGATGTGTGCATCGTCGTCGAACACCATCATGCGACTGTTTTTCTCACTTCCTCAACACTTTCCTCAGTACCATGGAGATGGAGCACGAGGTGGCCTGCCTGGACATCACGCCTCTGGGGGAGGGTGGCGGTGAGTCGCCGCTCTGCGCTGTGGGACTGTGGACCGACATCTCAGCCCGGGTCCTCAAACTGCCCTGCTTCACTGCCCTGCACAAGGAGATGCTGGGCGGAGGTGAGAGAACAGAAGGGCACAATGCCACTGAGTGACAAGGGAAGCATTCAGTGACTAGTGGAGAGAGATGTGTGGACGCAGATCATATATATTCAAGTGGAGTCTCTTTTCATATAAAGCTCAATAGCACTTACAATGTCTCAAAGGGCTTCACAAATACAACAAGCAGTGATTCATAACCCACGTTCTCTCTGAAAGCAAGAAAAGATGTTTCACATATCAAGAGGAAATGAAAGAATATATCTAGAAGGGCAAGATGCTTTTGTCACTGGATGCTCATTATCCCTGAACCATCCACAGTCTGAATGCAGGCCAGGACGCTTTCATTAAATCTGTGTGAACAGTTTGTATCTCTGTTACATCAGTTACTTATTTTATGAAAGGAGCGCACAATGACCCAACAGTCAAAAAGGCCAGGAACAAACCTTTTAAATTAGATATTTAGAATAACTTAATAACTTTTCTTTCTAGAGTCCCCATTTTATGTTATTATGCCTCGGCGCTGTCTTGTGAATGTGATACCCCAGGAGCTCCTTGACGAAATTCCTTTCAAATAAGCAAACACCTCAACTTGGATTCAAGGATATAAGGATACATATTTGACAATCAATGATCAAAGTTCACTGTGGCTTAACAAAACACGTTGTTGGCCATAACACAACAATTCTTACGCTAAATATGATATAATAGGATAAGATCTGTAAGAAATTCACTTTTGGACATACATAGATTTTAACTGCAGCTTGGCTGGTTGGGGGAGGCATAGAAGTGGTGGACATAAAAGGAAATAATACAGAATAAAGAGTCATTAAGTAAAAAGCGTTATTTACGTTATTGAATCAAGGTAGTAAATGCAAATAAATTGGTAATTAAATGACTTTGAACGATTTTTCAAATCAATAGGTTAGCATAAAGACTGTTATTGGGGGGAAACAGCCAGCGTTGGCAATTTTTTAAGTTTATAACAAATCTTCTCTTAAGCTCACTTATTATCATGTTAGTGAGGAACAGGTCTTTATCTCCATTTTCATTAATAGATGTAAATTACATCTCCCAAGTACGTACTTCAAAATTCAGTATGCTGCCATCCCAAATGCATTAACTGTGTATTTAAATGTTTGCAAAATATTTTAAACTTAGAATGAGTTAATATGCAGGATTTAAATGTTTGCAAAATATTGAAACTTAGAATGAGTTAATATGCAGGAGAGGGCTTGACTATGTTTTTTGGATAATCTTATTCAAAAGTCAGCAGTCACCAGAGAATAGGTTTCATAACCAATTTGAATGCTTCACCCATGAAGAATATTTCCAGACATTCTCCCACAGTGTCACACTTCATTTTCCAAGTGTGTGAGATTGACAGCTGCTCACTGCACAAACTGTACTTTCTGGCTGTCTCCCCTGCTTGTCCTTGTGACAGACTGAAGGAAAAACTGAATTATAGACAGGAAGACTTCAAATTAAAATCTTCATCTAAATGTTGAAAAGGAAAGCTTTGTGTTTTGATGATGGACTTAACACAGTTGTACTCAATTACGTTAACGTTAATTATATAACTATAGATTTTTACTTCATGGTATTTTTGGTGTTGCCATGGAAACATGCAACTTCCCATGTAGCTGTTTTGATGTAATTGTCCTGCAGTGAGAAGCTGATGTTGGTAAACGGAAAAGACAAAATACTTTATATTTACCCTGCAGCATTCAAATGTTATTTCTATCCCAAAAGTTACCGGCCAATCTGGCCGACAAACATTATTGATTTTTCTGACAAAGACATTTTAGCAGACATTTATCACGTTGTGGTTCATCTGTGAGCCTGTTACTCCAGAGTACAGGACAAATAAATCACGAGTCTGTGTGTGTCCTCAGAAATCATCCCTCGCTCAATCCTAATGACCACCTTCGAGGGCAGCTACTACCTGCTGTGTGCGCTGGGAGACGGGGCGCTCTTCTACTTTGGCCTGGACCTGCAGACTGGTAGGTTTTCACACTATCACCACAACTACAACTGCTCCATGAGAGCTTCTCAAACTCCTCCGGTCGATGAAGGCCTCCAGGCAGAGCTGCAGGCAGCGGTCTGAAGACATTTTAAGATTATTATTTTATGAAGAATTGTATAACAGCCAGCATTATATGTGGATGTAATGGTGGAGAAACTGTGCAGCTTGTAGCAAACTTGCAGATTCACACGTCCAGCTGTTACGGAGCGTTGTTTTCATTCATTTTTAGTCACACTTTTAGCTCTATTTTGGTTGTTCAGTGCCGTCAAAATGGAAGCAGCAGCCCTCACTTTTAAACCAAGTATGATGTCAAGCTCCAGAACCACTTTATCCTACGTTATATAAGATATTGCTCAATTGTGCCTCTTTGTTACATGCTCCCTGAGTGTTAAATGCTTTCAAACTCCAAACCCCCAGTTTGTGAGAAAGCACTTGCTGTTAAAATGTTTAGTCTCCATGCCTGAGACTGGGTGATGTAACTGATATGACATCATCTGGCCCTGACACCCAAGTGATGTAATTTCAAGTAATAAAGAACAATACGAGGAAATTAAGAGCCACAAAAACAAAACAGTTTTACAGGTTGTTAGAGCCCTTACATTACTGCACTACTGAGCGGCTGTCTGCTCCAACAAATGGTCCATTTAAAGGACCAGTGTGCTGGGGATATGATGACATTCCCATGCAAAGCCCACATTGTTTGTTTAAATATAAACTGTGAAGCTGGTTCACATTGTGGGGCTTATATACATACATACAAAAGTAGAGATAAGAAGACAACAAGTGCAGAATAACATGACACTATGATATTTCATTTTACTGCTTCAGGCACCGATCGATTCACTCAGCCCCTCTCTGCCTGGGTTTGCAGCAAATTGTCTCCAGTGCATAGATATTTCCAACTCTATGTGCATCTCTTTTCAGCATTTTTTTTACAAATGTTTTGTTTTTCTTAAAGCTATACTGCCTGTTGAGGAATTTCAATGTCTGAACCCTAGCACTAAAAATAAATATGAATTGTATATTCCATTACTGCCAAATAGATCCGTCTATTCAACACACTGCTCCTCTAAATAGAAGCATCATGGATGGATTGGAGACATCTTTTTTATTCGACCTTGTGAGGCTACAATGTTTTTTTTAAATTAATTGAATATTTGAATCATACCATAAACATTTGATCAATTATTCCATTGTCAGAGAAGTTGCAGATTATTAAAGGTTGTCTGATTAATCGACCAATCGTCTTCTAGCTTCAGTTCTATTGTCAAGGCTCAGAGGACCTCCTGCACAAACTGCCTTCAGTAATCAGTAACCTTATCATGTAAACAGGGATAGGAATTTAATAGGGTTTTTTTATGTTCCTTCTCCTATTTTTTTTATTAATTTAATCATCAGGATATTAGTGTGCATATAATTATACTTCTACTTTTTGCACCATTGTCAAAGCACAAGGGCATCAGTATTGTTAGTTGTACACAAATTAAAAGAAAAACCGTGAATACATTTGTGGAGAAACCTAAAGAAAGCAGATGCTTCCACGCAGGGCTGAAGGGCTAACCAAAAGGTTTTATGAGCATTAAAAAGGAGATAAATATTGTGCACACAAGGACAAACATTACTGGCTGTAGGCGCTTGGCAAGTTATAAAAAAAAAGATTTGTGCACCACCTTTTTAACTAGACTTAAAGTTGTGTTTCCATCTGATTTCCCTCCCGCAGGCGCCTTGAGCGAGCGCAAGAAGGTCACGCTTGGCACCCAGCCCACTGTGCTGAGGACCTTCAGATCCCTGTCCACTTCCAACGTGTTCGCCTGCTCCGACAGACCCACCGTCATCTACTCCTCCAACCACAAGCTGGTGTTCTCCAACGTCAACCTCAAGGAGGTCAACTACATGTGCCCGCTCAACTCTGAGGGCTACCCCGACAGGTCAGCAGCAGAACTTTTACCGCTCGTGGGTTTTTATCATCAGCATAGCTGGTTCGGAGGAATTTTCTGTTGACTAGATCAGTGCTTCTCAAACTGTTTTCAGTAATGTACCCCCTTTGAAACATTTTCTCAGCCAAGTACCCCCTGACCGACCCCGAACATTTTTTATCGAAAAAGCCTATATAAATAATTACAATATAGTGATGTTCCCTCAGTGTGTGATTTATTAACTCATTCGTGCATGCATTACAACAAACTAAGGATACTTTCATCTTCATGCATGAAAAAAAATAATGTTTAACAAACCAATGAACAAAATGATATATTGTGAAAAACTATAAAATACAATACACACATTTGACATGTTTATATGAGGACCCCCTTGGTGGGTCTAGGAATATTTTATATAAAATTGTGTTTTCTATTTAACTTATTGTACTAAGATTATTTTTTTAATCATGCATGGTATTTTTTTAATTAACTTTTTTTGTTGTTGAAATCTCACATACCCCCTGCAGTACCCCAACGTACCCCCAGGAGTCCGCGTACCCCCATTTGAGAATCACTGGACTAGAGGAATGCATACAGTCAAACGTTGTTCTGGTTTTTGTAGGCAATGGGTGTATTTTCCTTGTTTCCCCTCTTGTAATGAAGCCTCTTGTTTTCTTCTTCTTTCAGTCTGGCTCTGGCCAACAACAGCACTCTGACCATCGGCACCATCGACGAGATTCAGAAACTCCACATTCGCACCGTTCCCCTCTACGAGTCCCCCAGGTCAGTCCGTTGTGCAAATATTTAGTTAATATGAACCCTCAAATAACATTTCGACCCGTCATCTTTACAAATATGCTGTGTGTTGTGTTTGCACTGGCTTTGCCTGTTTGCTCTGTTTTAGCTGCGTTCTCCTGTTGGTAATGCTTACACATTGGTTTCCTGTTTTTTCTCTCAAACGTTTAAGTGCCAACTGACACTTGAGTTTGTCGAATAAGAACACCTTCTGTTAGCTTACTCTTGTTAGCGCTTTAGGTCTCACCTCAATCCCCTTGTCTCTCTCCACCAGGCGGATCTGTTACCAGGAGGTCTCGCAGTGTTTTGGTGTTTTATCCAGCAGGGTGGAGATTCAGGATGTGAGCGGCACCACATCTGCCGTGCGCCCCAGCGCCAGCACTCAGGTACCCTAGCTCCATGTTATGTTCAGCTAATAAACACCCAAGGGCTTGTTTGTTTTGCATGTGTGTATCTTACTTGGTGTGCTGACTAAGAACATTATTTATAAGGTGAGACTGGGAGCTTGTCAACACAACAAATGTCTTGTTACTTATCTTCTACAGGAGAAAGATTTGCTTTACCAGCATTTCAATCATTATACTGTTGTGATGATTATAGTTTTGAGAATTGTAGCAAATTAGGATGTTACCTTCAAAGTTATTCCACTGATTGTTTACCCCAAAATCATTATTATAAATAGTTAGTTGTAATCAAAATAGTTTTTCTGCCACTGCAGAGACACATAGGTACCAGAAATAATACTCTAAGTTTAACGATTGAGTCAAAAAAAAAGAAAGCCCAATCATCTTTTGTTCGATCTGTTGTCAAGGAATACTGACAGTGAATATGCAGCTGCTCAAAAAACAGAAGGACCAACGTTAAAAAGAGATTTGGACTCGAGAGATAACAAAAAAGTATTTTCTGCCAGATTTTCAGCGACAGCGTGTGGCGTCCACTCAGCCTGGCTCTGTCCTCTCCCCAAGGGGACATGTGTGTACTTTCATTTGTCTTTGTATTTATTGCTTCAACACACAACTTTGAGGGAGCAGAGCTAGAGCCTCTCACACATGATGACAAGAAAAATGTTGACCTGATTTGAAAAAGCTGCACATCTGGTGCTACAGATGGTGCCGTCTGTGCTGTGGAGCTCAGACAGGAATAGAGATTTGAATGACTTTACAGCCTTTATTAGATTTCTCTTGTATCTACCTCCTTCCTCATACATCTCCATCCTTCAGGCTCTCTCCAGCAGCGTGAGTTCCAGCAAGCTCTTTCCCAGCAGCACTTCTCCCCACGAGACCTCCTTTGGTGAAGAGGTGGAGGTTCACAGTCTGCTGGTGGTGGATCAGCACACCTTTGAAGGTAAGACAGCTGGATGAGCATTTCGTTTTGAGCCCGCAAAGCTGATGCTTTCATATGCAGCTTCTGAGGATAAATCATTGTGCTCAGCATGGAGAAAACACAAAGCCTGGTCCTAGCACTCATCGTCAAGCTTTTATATGATTATGTGTGATCTCCAAACAGCACACTCATTTGACCAATCAAGCTTTATTTATCTGTTATTATCAGCAATGTCGTCCTCCCTGATTTAATCTCCTATTTGAATATTAACCTTTTTATACTTGCTCCATGAATGATTTTTTTTTTTATTCCTCAATATTCAACGCACACGCAGGCTCTTTATGGGAAAACGTAATGATTGAACACGTTGGGCGTCATGCGGGAAATGTCCATGTTGAAGCCCATTGAATGTGGCAGGTTTCTGCTCCGTTCTGTTTTGCAATGCAAATTTCTCTGCGCCAAGCCTTCCCTTTATCTAATCTAATAGTTACCACATCACCATACATTAGGGTATGTTATATGTTAATGATATGTAAATAAGGGACTGGTTTTGCACATAATGTCCAGAGCTGAGTGAAATGTATCAATGTGCGATCCGATAACTGCTCATTTGCATGGCAGGATTTGATCAGATGTGGAGCTTTTGTTATGCGGTAGTGCAGAGTATGGTTTGTGCACTGCAGATGCCCAGTGAGGTTATTGATGTTTACAGCTGCTCTGGCACTCTGTTATTTAGGAGGAAATGCAGGGTTCATATACATAGTCTAGACAGTAATTCAGTTACTGCAACAGCACTGAAATCTGCAGTTATTTCTAATAAGGTTGGTCTATAATGAGCACTCACAGTCATAAACAACGGCTATGGATTGTTTAGCGTCTGTTTAATCCACATTACCTGTGTTAAATACGCCTCAATGGATGCATCATTTTCTGGTTGTCTTGATGTTGTGCCTAATGTGATCCATTGCTGTGCCTTTCCCCCGGGCTCCATTTTATTTTTACCATGTAGCTCTTCATTCACTGCCATGGTAAAGCACACACGTGTTCGAAAAATGAGCAAAACCAGTGATAAATGGAAAGGTGAGCCTCCCTGACAGATGCAATAAAACTAACAGGAGCGTGAGGGAGATGGATAAATAAATAATAACACTGTGCAGATATATTTAGACGTAACAAGCAACAGACATCACCCGAGTCTGGATGTTGTACATCATCTCCCTAGTCTTGGCTAGCTTTGAACTCGCTGAAAAGTTAACTGAAGAGAATATGACACGAAATAGACATGAATAGGGCAATACAAACAAGCAGTCAGACACAAGCTGAAACACACCACCGTGGTAGCTGAAAGTTATTTAGAAGATAAAGCAGTCCATGATTCAACTTTGCAATAACCCACTTGCCAGAAATGTGTATGCGCACAGTTTCCTGTGCAGTGAGGGATGGTAAGTGACCTTCAAGATGTGCTCACTTTGGTTGTTAATGGGAAGTAAAAAGTTATAGACGTGATATAGGTATGTCATCAGCAGATAAAGGCTTGACAAATAAATGTCCTCGTTGCTCAAAAACCTGCATTTGCTCCGATACGACAGGCCCATCTGTTACATTAAAATAAATGGTATGTTTTTACAAATGACGGCTTTCTTATGTTGGCCATTGAATGTGTACATTTTGAAAAGCATTCTATTTTTGTATGCATCTGCCAGCGCACAAAACGATATACATTCTACTTTGCGAGAGGCGTGATGGGCGAGCTATTGGGTGGAAAGAAATACGTTATTATAACCGCATTGGCATAAATTCCTAATCTGTTGTTTAAAAGCTGTCTGTGAACCTTATCATGTTTCTAGAAGACAAAAAGACTTCATTTGTAATAAACAAGAAGCATCCTGTCTCACTGAACACCGGCGGAGAGTCGTGAAAAATGAACATATAAATGTGAAATCCTATTAAAGCAAGATGGATTGTGCTGGCCTCCCACTCAGCTTCCTAAGGTGTTTATGTTTTATTTCTCTATCAGTCCTCCATGCCCATCAGTTCCTCCCCAGCGAGTATGCCCTCAGCATGGTGTCATGTCGTCTGGGAAAAGACCCTTCAGTGTATTTTATCGTCGGCACCGCCATGGTGTACCCAGAGGAGGCTGAGCCCAAGCAGGGCCGCATCATTGTCTTCCACTACACCGACGGTCAGTATCTCTTCTTCATTCTCTCCATCTCAAGAAAACAAACACACACACACCTCCCTGTCTTTTCCATCAACCTTCTCTGTTTGCCTTCTCCAGCCGCTCATTTGGCTCCCCTTTATCCTTCACCCGGTTTCATTTTCTGCCCTGTGTTTTCACTGGGGGACACTTTGTCCTACCTTCCTCTAGTTCCCCTTCTCACTTAATCATTTCCTTATCACTTCTTATCAGATTTGTCTCCTCTCACCACTCCTGATTCCCTCTGATTCTCTTTCATACTCTGGGCCTTTCAAGGTTCATTGCTTGCCTTTCATTCGACTCTTAGCTTTTCATTTAAGATAGAGTCTGTGCTAGTTAAGGTGGGCATTGATGTTGCCTTCGATCCGGCTGACAGACACTGTGCTCTTTCCTGCAGGTAAGCTGCAAACTGTGGCTGAGAAGGAGGTGAAAGGAGCTGTCTATTCTATGGTGGAGTTCAATGGCAAACTGTTGGCCAGCATCAATAGCACAGTAAGTAGTGCTTGTTCCGCATTGGACTGTCAGCACTTGACTTTTTCTCGCACTGCCACCTCTGTTTATGCACTCTGTGAAGACTTCAAGTGAATGAGTCTTGACAGTGAATGTGCAGGTTGCAATTTGAAATATGTTTGACATGTTATGTTTTTTATCAGACTTTCTGAAAGTCTTAAGACTTGTTAACAAAGTCTCAGCCTTTTTAAAGAAGGAGCTGACTTCTTTCAAGTGCACCTCCAAAGACGTTGCTTTATCACGTAGTCCGGGTATTAAAACGAGCGTGTCTCAATTGTGCTTCTGTTTCTCTGCCCATATGTAAACGGAACTGCCAATTGTAACATGATTATGTTTACATTGGAGATTGATATAAATAACTGGATAGTGGATACCCTCTACAGTTACTAAAGCCAAGTGTCGGGAGGCTGTCATTCAATTCTCTTTTAACCAAACACTCTTTAACAGATAATGTGAGAATGTTTAAACACTACATGTAAATAGGGCTACGGGTTGTTTAAAAATGCTATATATAAAAAAAATACAATACCTACATTTTGTTAGTATAGAAAATTGATATTCTTTTTCAAGTTTGTCGACTTGTTTTTTCTTCTACAACCCTTTGCCCCCTCATTTCCCCATTCAACAAAACGTATACCTTTTACCTGAATATATAAATGTTCGATACTGTTTTGACTCAATAAAGTTAAAACATATTTAAATAAAAGCTTGAAAGTTGTAAAAATACCAAGACTAAGCATTTGAACATGTGAGATCTAAGTTTTAAGGTTTGATACACAATCATATTAGTCACAGTTGGAGCGTAAGGTGGTTGAGATCATTACTTTGAACCAGCAGGAAACTCTCTGGATGATGATTTGTGTGTTTTAGAATTGTCTTTCTTTGATTTGTTTAAGAAGCATGTGATCTCTTGGCAATCAAAGTGCCTCCTCAGTCATTTCGAAGTGCAATATTGAAATAGATTCATCCCATATGGATTGCTCTGGGAAACCACTTGACATACAGTGGGAAAGACCCCCTGTCCTGTCCTGTAATAACTGGCTCACCCGCACTGAGCTATAGATAGATTAAAGGATTACAAGCTTGAAGAGGAAGCTTTATCTTTAAGATATTGAGTTTAATAGATATGGGTTGCAGATTTCTGGAGTTCATCTCACATTACCACTCCATACCACCTCCTTTCTTGAACATCTTCTTTATTGAATTGGACTTTAAAGATTTATATTTCAAAAATGGTGATTAGTGGCTTAACCTTCGATGTCTTGGAGCAACTGCATCCCAGTTTAATCACAGACAATATGAAAATGTGTCCCGAGTGACCTGGCATTACTGCTTGTAAAAAAATGTTGTATTAGGTTTGTAATCATGTCTATCATCTGAACACAGCCCACCGATGCATTATTCTTGTTCCCGTGACATTTTCTTGGCAGAATAACTTCCCATCACTTTCACTGAAAAAATAAAATGAAATTGATGTCAGTATCCGTTAATATTGGAGTTGTGGGCCTTTTATATTTCCAAGCTGTTGAAGAAATTGATACAAAAAAGAGAGGAGATCTGGATCTGAACAAAAATCAATAACGTTTTGTTTCCTGTTAGATAATGAGGAAACGTTTAACTGCTTGGCAACCAACACAATAACATTCATTTAAGAGATGAATACGATATCAGTCTCTGGATTAGGTAGATATAATTATATTGTTATATTATGCATTGTTAGAGAATTAATAGGATTTCACTTTTTTTTTGTGCAGCACCGTTAATGCAAAGAAGCCTAAAGTGCATCACATAAAATGATTCTAACGAAGAAACAAAGTTAAACAGAATATAAGAACAAGGAACATTTGAACTAATCTATGTTTCAAAAAACAAAAGTAAAAACTGTAAAGCCATGTGAATGAAGTTTGAAACATGCAATACATGAAATAGAATGCCACATTACAACAGTTGCTTATCAGATTCCCTCTCACAAAAACTACAGAGATTCTCCTTTTCCTTAGAAAATATACTTTCTATCATTCTTATTTTTTTGAAGATGATGAGCTGAACTCTGGCTCCACATACATCGTTAATGTCACTGTGTCTTATTAGAGGTGTTGTAAAAATGATGTTGGCATCATGTGTACAGTAATTGTACCCACCCCTCAATCCGTCACTTAACTAAAAACTATTTAAACAAATTGTAAGAAGGTGCAAATCGTGTGAAGCGGCGAGTGTAATTAGCCGTCACCAGCTCACATAACGTGGCAGCTGATAACATCCACTGTAATCACCTTTCACTGAAGCAGAACACATTCGTGAATGCTCCTGCTGTGAACTGGCTGACATTTTAGCTCCACTTTGCTAAAGTGCCGATCCTCCACCTCTTGGCAGCTTGTGTGACAACAAACCGTTTGTTTCAGGTCCGTCTGTACGAGTGGACGGCTGAGAAGGAGCTGAGGACCGAGTGCAACCACTACAACAACATCATGGCTCTTTACCTGAAGACCAAAGGAGACTTCATCCTGGTGGGAGACCTGATGAGGTCCGTCCTGCTGCTGGCCTACAAACCCATGGAGGGCAACTTTGAAGAGGTGAGGGAATAACACAAGTACTCCTAAAGGGCTCGAGGATTGTATGTGCGGTTTGAACATTTGGTTGGTTTGATGTGTGACTTATCTTTGGGGCAGAAAAGTGTTATTTTGTCTGTCTCTATCAAGCACTGTAGCTGAATTCTACCTCCCAGCTGTTTGATGAGTGGAGTGTTGAAATGGATTAGTGGCAGAAAGATAAAGAGATGTGAGGGAGAGTCACGCACGCTGTTGTAAAGGCATGCCGTGGTGCTGAGCTTCAGTTTGATAAGTGTGAGGAAAATAACTTACATTTATTCAGAAATGATACATACCGCAGTGTTCCTCAAAGCTTCAGATTGAAAATAGAAGTTTGTAACTATCGGAAATACAATGTTCTAATACACCGAGAAATAAAGGTGCCAACAAGAACCATATATGTTTTAGTTTATTTGTTTATAGTGTCGTGGATAGTCTTGTTTCTTTGGCTTGTCCCAATAGGAGAAACCTTTTTGACATATTTTCTAACGGTCCACTCTGAACTCTTCCGGAGGGTTCTACCTAGAGCTCGTATAAAAGGAATGTACCTTGAACCATCTGTCGGGTCTGTCCAGCACATTTACACCTTTTTATAAGGCTCAACAGAGAACCCTTTTATATTACAAGGGTCTTGAACAAGGGGCTCTAGAAAAGCCTTATAAATGTGTGCCCTATTGCCCTCTCATAAACACATGTTATTCTACAGAAGAGGCAAAAATTGAAGATTGAAGATTCAACTTATTGTCATTACGTAGTACAGGTACTATGTAACGAAACGGTTTCTCTGCATTTGACCCATCCTAGTGTTAGGAGCAGTGGGCTGCCATTATGTACGGCGCCCGGGGAAATACATATTGAGTTCCATATTGTATATTGTGGTTAAAGTAACCCTAACACACTAACAGTCATTTTTATTCAAAAATATCAGCCTGCGTCTATGGGGACTTTATCAAACCGCTTCAAGAGGCTAAACAAATGGAGCGGAAATAAAGTGAATATTGGGCTTTCATTTTTCAGTTTGCCAAGAAGTTCACTTACCTAAAAGACAACTGCTTTTCTAAAAGTTCTCCATAACAACTTTCTTCTCCTCTCCCCAGGTTCTTCTTTAATGAGTGGTATTCTAATATAACGCTGAGTAATGAAGGACATAATATATCCCCTGACATGTGAAACAATGCCTTTAACTGGTATTTACTCCTAAAGTGATGTGAGGCAAAAAAAAGCCAGAAAGTTAAGAGTCTGCACTCTTTCTAAATATAATAATACAGAGGGTTTTCTCCTCACTAAAGCTTCTCGGGCCGAGCATCCGTCACAGTCTCTAATCACGATGCTCACAGAGTGCAGGCCTGCATAGATAGTACAGATGCTTCGGGCGTTTCACTATTTTCTTCCTTTCTTGTGGCATGCGAGTTTCTTCAAGGGTGTTTAAAGAGTCTATTATGGCTCTTGTAGTGAAACACACTGGCTGCGGTTTGGATTTCAGCACTTGTGTGCAGTCAGCGCTTCTTTGCTCATAGATTATACAGTCTCTACTCGGAGGCACGAACCACACGGCTATCAGCCCAAGTCCTCTGCGTTGTTTACCGTTTTACCCAACACATCTGATTATTACATTTGTTTCCTCAGATTGCACGTGACTTTAATCCTAACTGGATGAGTGCTGTGGAAATCCTGGACGATGACAACTTCCTGGGGGCGGAGAACGCCTTCAATCTGTTTGTCTGCCAGAAGGACAGGTGAGTGTCTCATTTCTGCAGCTGAGTTTGAACCTTTCCAGTAGACTTGTTTGATCCCTTGGGCTCTTCCTCTATAGCTGAACTGACACAAATCATCTTAATGGCCTCCTCTATATCCACTGAAATCATCTTGAAGTCATTAAAGGTTGCTCCTTCTTCACTGCGTCCCATGTTGCTCCTTACAGCAGCATCATTCATAGGAATGTGTTTTAACTCCATTGTCGCACCATTTGTTTTTTTGAATGTATGAGTCATTTCACCACATAGCTGTTATCCGCTGTGCTTCACATACCACTTCAGTCATTTTTAGACGAGTGTTGATTTGATAAAAAGGAACATGTGGTCTGAGAGTGAGTGTGTTACATTATGCCAACACTTATTATCCACCTAATACATCAGGTCGGACCACTCTATGCTTTTGACCTTTATTTTGGAATCGCATCTCTCTTGCTGTGGCCCTCCCCACTTTTCCTCACCTTTTTATCCATTACTGCTCTGACCTTTTCCAACACTTTTGATATCTCTGCCCCTCTTGTTTTTTCTTTTGCTTAATCAATCACTTTTGCCCTCAAAATTGTCCAACTTTGCCATCCATTTATTTTTGTTTTACACTCTCATTTGATCTCTCCCGTCTTCACCGCTCTACCTCCCACATGTTCCTAATCGCTCCCTCTCCCCTCTTCGTATTTCTCTCCCACCGTCCTTCCTACGGTCAGTGCGGCCACCACAGACGAGGAGCGGCAGCACCTGCAGGAGGTGGGGGTCTTCCACCTCGGGGAGTTTGTAAATGTCTTCTGCCACGGCTCGCTGGTGCTGCAGAACCTGGGCGAGAGCTCCACCCCCACCCAGGGCTCCGTGCTCTTCGGCACCGTTAACGGGATGATCGGTAGGCCCACGGACAATTTCACACTCACAGAAGCATACACACACCATTTCCTGCATGTATTTGAACACCTGCTGTAGTATATATCAACTTTGTTATGAACCACAAAAGAAAAAGATTTTTGTTAAGGGTCCAAGTTGACCCCAGGTGTTCAATTTAACCTCTAAAAGGAATATTTTAACATCTAAGGAAAGCTCAACCTTCGCTTTGATTCAGTGGAGATGAACAAAATGTGTTTTCTCAAGATAATCTACAGACTTCTCTCATTTTGTTTGACTTTAATTAGAAAACAGTTGACATCTGAAACTCTAAACCCACTGATAAGTTCCCAGTCGCCAATTTTAACAAGTGTTATAAAGTATTTCGATTAAATCAAGTGAAAGGCATCTTGAAATAGTCGACTTTCAGTCAGCAGAATGCCAGAAACAAACAGCGTGAACATTACGTTTGAATGGTTCACCTCCACTTGTAACTTTGATGCTGCAGCAGCTGAACTCAGACCAATTACTGAGTACACAAACCTTTGTCAAAACCATGTATTCAGAGCTCATATTTCCATTTCAGAAAGAGCAAAGAGATGATAATAGTTGTCCACCTCAGTTCTCAGATTAAAGCAGTAACTTTCAGGCTGGCTTTAATGATGTCAGAGACGAGAAATAGAACATCATTGTGACACGGCAGTAATTTACACTCTGCGCCCTCACAGCACCAACAGCACAGCACATTATTCCACCTCGACACCTTGTGTTGTTCTTTAAAAAGTCTCTGAGGAAAGTTTAACAGGAAATGAGATCCACCATTGTTCATCCCAGTAAAAACTTTCTGAAGTAGCCCGTACACTGAAATTGGCTTCAGTGTGTAATGAAGAAAAATAGCTCGGGTCGTCTTATCGCTCCTCGACGTGTTGTGATATATTAGACGAGAAGAAGCTGCAGGCCACACCATTAACTTGCCAACCAAGTGGACGAACTCCTAATAAACTTGTTTTGTCTTCATAACCTAGACATGGTGTGATGGATGTTATAAATGAAGATGGCTGTGTTTGCATACATACTGCATATTACATACTCAACCAGTATGTACTGCATACAACCTACTAAATGAACAGCAGAGTGGTCTCACTGAAGTTAAATCAAGCGAAACATCTCTGCATCACATTATGACATTAATGCTACGAGCTACCGCTCAATGAAAATGGTCCTTCGCAAGTTTAAAACAGTTAATATTTTAGTGTTTAATATGTATCTGAAGTACATTCTGAATGTGAGCTCCCACTCCTTTTTCTCTTTACTATTCTTAATTATTTCATTTTGACGATTAATTATTTAAACGTCTGCCTCGCAGTCCCAAGAGTTGCACATTTTGGGACAGTTGAGTCCAATAAGCCCACATCTTGTACTTAAAAAAAATGGTGCTAATTTGGTTCACATCCAGGGGTTTCTCGCATACACAAAATCCACAAATACATTCTTTGGTTCCAGCTTCTCGAATGTGAAGATGTTCTGCACTTTGTAACTCTGTGAATAACTCCTCTCTGGTTGTTTGACCAGATAGCGAGTTGGGTATGTTGGGTTAGACAGAGCGAGTTCTTTCAAGTTGTTATGCAATTTTTTTCTATTTTTTTTTTTTTTAAACCGTATGAAAAGAACTAGATTCATTGATAATGAAATAATCAGTAGTAATCCTCCAGCTCGTAGCAGTTTGTCCCTAACTCTGCCTTGCCAATGCCTGTTAATTCACAAGTTGTTGTTTTTTTAAGTGCATTGTCAATCTCAGTGCAATGTATTTCCCCGGAGCATCAAACTGAAGCACTCACTGTCACAGAACATGAACATTTGTATGCTCCCTTAAAGCTCTGTGACATTTACAGGGACATTTCTCTCAAAATAAACCATCTTGGTCATGAATGATTGAAGCATTGAAATCATGCTGCTTCACTCCCTACATTGTCTTAGCGAACAAGCATGAAACTTGCATTAGGAGACTTGTGATCACACTAAGTACCTCCTTATTTATGTATTATAGAGCTTTTATGAGTTCTGTGTTGAAGCTAGTGCTTTCTTCTCACTGATGATACATCAAAAGTAATTACCATCTGCTGCAGTGAAGTGTGGTTTTGAACCCAACACCTTTTAAAAAAAAAAAAAAAAGGGGAGAGGAATGTGTTGACGTTTCTGTGTGTGTGTGTTAGGTCTGGTGACGTCCCTGTCTGAGGGCTGGTACAGTCTCCTCCTGGACCTGCAGAACCGCCTCAACAAAGTCATCAAGAGCGTGGGGAAGATCGAGCACAGCTTATATCCTTCTTATATGTTCACACCTTTCCTCCATCTTTCTCCACCCGCACTGACAGGTGTGGTTGAAGCAACTAAACACGCAGGGAAGTGACAAAGTGATGATGTATGCTTTAATTAGCTTCAAATGCATAACATTGTTTATACAGTATGTAGCCACTTTGCCAAAGGGTGTGATGATTTCATTTCTATATGGTTTGCATTGTGTATCATCTAAAACATTTTAGGTTTAAGAGCACTTCTAAGAGAAAACTATACATGTTTAAAAGATCGCTCTGGCTTCTAGGGAAATTGTGTGGAAAATGTTAATCAAGAAAATAATTGTCAGAATTGTGTGATGAAAGTTGATAGCCACTATTGTATTTTAACAAACTTCAAACTGTAGGCAATTTGTATAATTTCAATGATTTTTTTTTTACATGTTGAAATAGAAATGATGGGTGATTTCAACCCAGATGAACTGGAGGTGTTTTATTAACATCTCACATTAAAATCCATGTACAAACTTTAAATACCAGATCTGTACAGATTCAACCAGCGACCTTAGCTGTTTGTATTACTTCCTACATATCACACTATTTTTTTGTTGACTTTGCCTGAGGTAAAATACGTGATATTGTACCTAAAGTGCTATCCTTAGGCGAAACAGCATCCTTGTATTGATTTTCCTTGACTGCGCTGCACCTGGAGGTCCTTCCACACAGAGCGCAAGACAGAGCAGGCCACGGGATTCATCGACGGAGATCTGATCGAGAGCTTCCTGGATCTCGGTCGAGCCAAGATGCAGGAGGTCGTCAGCACTCTGCAGGTAGGAGCTCAGCACGCTCATCCAGGCTCACAGTGCAACCAGAGGAAATGTGATCCTACCTTCTTCTCTGAAAATATATATCTAGACTTGTTCAATGTTGTGAACACATTGCATGTCTTCATACTCAAGGACATTAAACACTAAGGTATTGTGCGTATTCAACAGCTTGATCATTGTCAGGTTGTGATAACAGCTTGTGGTGACCTGTTATAAACCCAATTATGGGTTTATAGTGCTTTGTCAAAATTGGATTAAGGGGGGAATCCAACTCCACCTCCGCTAGATAAATGGTGTATAATCTGTGCGTAATGTAAGATGCAATTGGGTTGTAGTCTTAAATTAATCATAGGCGTCTTCTAAGTCAATTTAAACCAATTAGTGTGGCATCTCATATTCCCATTCAAAGCCAGGTGCAATCCAGCGCATGGATATTTAAATTGTGGATTTGGCAAATTGCAAAATCGGCTTTGCACAGCAGATGTATTTTATCCTTTGCCGCTGGACGCTCTGCCACGCCAAGTCTCCAATCCTCAATCCCCTGCACCATCCACACCTCCATTTGACTGCATATAAGGAGGAAAAGGCATCAAAAACATATAGAATTGTGATTCCCAAAACTATCTAAATCATTGTATGATAATAAACACTTCAAATATCATTGAAAACATATATTGATAAATAATGAAAACTGTATTGCTTTGCGAAGCGACCCATTGAGGAATAAAGCTGAGCTCCGCTGCAGAGAAACATCAGCCCCAATGAAACGAGTGTGTGCCAGATGGGGAGAGGAGACCCTGAGCACTTATGGCTCTTCATGTTGATAGAAAAAACATGTGTGGAGATCCTCTTGAGTGAGAGACTGAGGGAATGGGCTGCTTATGACACGAGTCACGTCTGTTGCGCTGATCTCCGGTCAGAGCGGTCACCGGGGAGCAGAGGAGCCGACAACATGCTGCAGGTCGAGAGCACAGAACGCCTGAGAGGCTTACTTCATTATATTTTCAATTATAACCTTCTGCCTGCTCATTGCATTTTTCATGAATGGAACATTACCACTATTAATTGGTGCTGCAGTGCGTCCATGTTTCAAAGCATCTTAATGATACGGAATTTGCCATTTTCTTTTGCCATTGAAACTGGGTTTTTTGTCATTGGAGCAATCACTTTCTGCGGCCTCAAGATAGCAATACCTGACCACACCCCATTATAAGACCATCACACCCTAGGGTGCATAGTGAGAGCCATTAGATGTGCTACTCGCGCTATGTTGGAGCCAGGCAAGAGAATGGGAACTGCGTTGGTCTAAAACTAGCGCTGTGCTGTGCGCTGCTGGGCCCAGGTTAAAGGAAAGGCCCGGAGACATCACTGTTATTAGAGTCTCTGCTCCAATAACAGTCTGATCCAGGGGGGAAGCAAACTAAAACTGTTGTCATTTGTTTATTTTTGGTTTTTTTATATCGTTTATTTAGCAGGGACAATGCACATCAATGAACACTTAAAACAATCAAATGTGTCAAGCGTAAATATGCCAGATTTAGCTTTGAGCTCATTTCCATCCACAGTCCCTCACATAAAACATTTAAGAAAATGACATAATGACACTGCTTGAAGCGGTGTTGAATTGCAAAGATGCGTTTGACAGTTTTATTAGCTGCTCCTTTGCTTTGAACTGGGAATAATGTTCATGGTAGAACAGGTGGCTAGATCATTTTTGGCAGATAAACAAATGAACACATTCTGCTTTATATTTGTTCTACTCTCCTGGTATTTAAAAAAAGTATTTAGCTGACAAACAAAGAATTGTCCTTACTTCTCTCTTAAGACCAGCTAATAGACAGCCAGGAAACATGTTGCCTCTTCAGTTGCTCATTTACATTTTTAAAGAAATACAAATATGCACCGTTAAAGTAATTACTGGTAGACCTGTAATCTTATTATTTGTGATTAGTGCTGCTGCTGATGATTAAGGTCATAATCCAAATCTGACGATAAACTTGATTAATCAGAGAACAGTGAGAAATACCTGTCTTCATTTCCTTTATAGTGATGCCATCCTTACCAATTTCCTACCAAGAGTCTTAAATATAGCTAACTATCATATTGAGGTACTTGGAACTGTCAGGTGTTTGACATTTTAGCATTGTTTTGAACAAAAGGGTTGCTTATTAATTAAATCTGCTTCTCATCTATGAATCGACAAGTCTTTGCAGCTTACCGAACTGCTTTCATTTCAACATGAAATCCTACTGTTAAAAGGCAGGGTGTAAAACAACAAAGACGACCAGATGATGGTCACATTGAAACAAAGAAGAAGACAAAAATAGGTGACAAATGATACGTTGATGATTTTTATGAGCTTCTTGAAGCGTCTTGCCTCTGAACAACTGAAAACAATTGCCAACAAAAGGTGAAACATTTCTAGATACTAATTGTAGAGTAAAGAAAAAGAGCCTTCCTTTCCTCACCTGTTTACCTGTTGTTCTAATGTGGAGGCTCACTGTTTGTTGGTCGTTCACTTGCAGATCGATGACGGCAGCGGCATGAAGCGCGAGGCCACAGTGGACGAGGTCATTAAGATAGTGGAGGAGCTGACGAGGATCCACTAACCATCTCCCACCCCCCCGCTGAGTGAGAGGAGAGTGCCCGAGGTAGAGCAATGGTCAAAAAGCCCAGGAACGGTTTGGGTTTTGCAGATTTGTAAATAGTTATAAATAAACAGTGCGTGCATGTTCGTCCTTCAGACTTCAATGATTTGTAAAACCGGTAAGGCACTGAAGGTGCCGCACGTAGACATCAAACCAGAGTTTCCCGGCGAAGTGCATAGCATCCTGTTTGGACGACAATAAGACCAAAGTGAAGACATTGGTCGAGTGTGTGTGTGAGTGTGAGTGTGTGTGCGTGTGCGTGTGACTGCGTCTGTGTGGAGTAATGTGTGATTATAAATTGGAGAAATCAGAGATTTTCCTCACCAAAAACATTCTCTGGGATATTTGTGACCATAACAGATCCTCTACCTAACCCCACAGTTAAATCTGACTGGCTTTCACTTTTCAAGATATAATTATAGTCTGGAGTTACCACGCTGTATGAAAAACAAAATGAGGAAAAAGATAGATTTATAGCTATTTTGTCTCTGTGATGTTTTTTTTGTTTATTCTAATAAACGTTGCTTTAGTACTGTTGACATCTGTGTTGGTTTTTGTCCTCAGAACATGGCGACTCTGCTCTTATAACAAGTTATAGGCAACGTTTGCAATGAATATGCTTCATTTCTAGCTACGCTAACTGCGTGGCTCTAGGGATGGCAATGTGGGTCTGTTGGTCTGTTCACTTCTTAAGTCCAGACTGAAATATCTCAACAGCTATTAAAATGAAACATTAAATCTTTGCTCCCAATATTTAGGGGCGTAGAATATCCTCTTGTACGACTACAAGGTAAAAATGTGGAATATGGAATATGCCATTTCCTATTCTATCAAATTGGCACACACGTTTGAAGACATTCATGATTCCCAGACGTCGAATCCTACTGACCTTAGTTAGTGATCCCCTGACTTTCCTCTAGCAGCACTGTGAAGTTGACGCTTTAAAAAAAAAAAATCAAATATCCCCACAGTTAATTCAATGTATTACTGTAAAAGTTGGTGCTGACATTCATGATCCCCAGACATATTATGGTAAAAAGAATGTCAGTTTCATTTGTATTTTGTGCCTCTACTGTGACATGTTTCTACGCTTTAAGGTTAAAAAAGCTCTTTGTTTGTGTCATACTGCCTGTGCTGCAGCACCTCTTTTCACCCTCTGTCTGAAACCAGAGCCCAGTCTGCTCTGATTGGTTAGCTGGCTGGCTGTGTTGTGATTGGTCCACCACTTAGAGATGTCTCACCCATTACCCTAACGCTTACAATAGGCGCGTTCACACCGGAGTACTTTTCCCACAATAGTTAATCAGAACTCGGATATATTTGCGTTCACACCAAAAAGCCCCCTGAACTAAATTAGTTCATCAGAACCATTTTTACCCCGTTTTCAGTCCCTGCTAGAGAGCAGGGACTTTCGTGGGAGAAAAAGGTTCCTATAGGCGCGTTCACACTAAGTACTTTTCCCACAAAGGTTCCTGAGAACTCTTTAGTTCACTCGCCTTCCGAGTAAACGCCGACACCTCCTCATCTCCACCACTCCCATGTTTTCTTTTGTGTTGCCATAATTTAGTCTCTCTGCGTTTGTGCGCTGGGCTAATGCTAATGCTAATAATGCAATGCGAGGATAATAAAATGGCGGCTCTTCAAAACATTTTGGGAGTTTGACGGGCCGTGGTTTGCATTCCGCCTAGCCAATCAGACACGGGAACCTTTTTCTCCCGCGAAAGTCCCTGCTCTCTAGCAGGAACTAAAAAGGGGGTAAAAAAGGTTCTCATGAACTCATTTAGTTCCTGGGACTTTTTGGTGTGAACGCAACTAAATCGTAGTTCTCAGGAACCTTTGTGGGAAAAGTACTTGGTGTGAACGCGCCTATGTCTGATTGGCTGGGCGGAATGCAAACCACGCCCCGTAAAACTCCAAAAAAGTTTTGTGAAGCCGCCATGTTATTATCCTCGCATTAGCATTATTAGCATTAGCCCAGCTTAGAAACGGAGAGAGACTAACTTATGGCAACACAAAAGAAAACATGGGAGCGGTGGAGATGAGGAGGTGTCGGCGTTCAGGCGATTTACTCATGAACTGAAGGGAAAATAACTTGGTGTGAACGCCCCAAATGTGGTGAGTGCTACCCAATAGATGTGCTAGTATTACAAAGTGATGTTACGTTACGATGTCAGGGACGTAAACAAAGGAGTCCAATGGAGGCGTTTCAGGCAGGGGGGAGTGTGTGGGAGAGAAGCTCCCTCTGGATGGAACTTTGGGATTTTAGCCTTTGCAGACCATTTACCTGCACACAAACCTATAGAACACACTACAGGAAAGGGAAACCCCCATAGAGCATAACAGGGCCTCTTTAAACTCCTGATCTTACACCTAGCTTCATCACCATGTGTTTTTGCTTTTCACCATAAAATATGATTAATTACCTCTCCCATCAGCCTACTAATGTGAACACTAAATATACAAGTCTGTTTATTCAGCATGAACCATTTGCATTTACACAGAAAATGTTTGTCCTTTTCTGCTTCTATATAAAACCATTTAAAAACACTTTAACAACCTGAACTCTGCAATCGCCAATATTGACCTTGTTTATCAAATTAAAACAGCATCCCGGTCCTTTTTCAAATTAAAGCAACCTTGCAACATGTAGCCCACGCAGCCATAATAAATGTGTTTGTGTGCATACTAACACGCAGGGTTTCCTTCTGCTGCTCAAAATGCTGAACTTTACAGTATATTGTTTTCTCAAGCACCTCATTAATATCTGTAATGTGCATACTTCTTTTCACCCACAGCAAACCGTGCTAGAAAATCGAGGATCCCGCTCTTTCAGCCTAGGATATCAAAGGTCTTACAGACTGAATTTCTGGAAGGGTGATGTTGCAAACTAGCTTCAATCACAATTCTCTACAGCGTTGCATTTTAAACTGAGGATACTGAAGCCAACTGGCCACAAACTGGCACAACCTCTTCCAGTTTCAAGAGCTATTTCTGTCCTCCTGACACCATCCTGAGGCAAACAGGCTTTTGTTTTGCTCTGGTGTTTTGTTCACCTGATTCTCTATTGTTTCATCCTCACCCCTCCTTACTGTATAAATATACACTTGTTTTCTCAACTTAAATAAATAGAACAGCCTTACATAAAACCGGCAAACATCATCCTGTTCTGTTAATGGTCGATAGTGCTTATAAAGACAGAAGAGGTGAATAGAAATGGATTAAATGAATAGTATAATCTTCCTCTTTTCATTGATGTTACATTCCATGTAAGATGTTCTATCATTGAAACTCAAAAGGAAATCATGCTACTAAGATTCATATTTTCGACTATGTGTGAAGTAAATGTGATAACTTGTGTGTTAATGCACTACCGAGGACACGCTAGGAAGAACCCATTTTTGCTCATGTCAAATAAAAAGGCAATCTCACACATCCACCCATCTGTGAAAAAAATATTATTTCCTGTAATATGTTAAAGATTTAAGTAAAACATCCCTTTATATTGGTATCAGTGCTGTTAGTCTTTAACTCAAAAACATATTATTATTGGTATTATGTTGGTGTGGATTGATCTCATTCAGGTTGGGATTCATGGATGCTCTAAAGGTGCAGTAGTTCAAACTTTTTTAAGACTAGTGAATATTACAGCTGGGATAACATCTGGACTACTAAGCAGGCTGGATATGAGGCCCGGGTCAAAGCCCATAACTAGGGCCAAATTCACAAAGCTTCACAGTACAAAGAGTTTCCTGAAGTGATGAAATTCTTAGAAAAACTCTTTGAATTATTTTCCTTTTAGAGTAAAGACTAGATCCTGGTGGTTGTAAAAGCTATTCACAAAGCATTTAAGAGAGCTCCTAAGGTGGAGCATTGTAAGTAGCAGGGGGGGATGACCTTTGAGAGGCTGAAGAATTTCTGAAGCAGAGGAGAAAATGGTGGAAAATATATAACGAGAGAGATTCTCTCCAAACGCTGAAAGACAGTGAGTTAATAAAATGTTAGAAATTAGATTGTGAAGTTCTAATGTGTGGTCGATCTCATTAGAGAACTGCTCACTTCACCCAAAGCAATAACACCAGAAATTAAAGTGATCACAACACTAAGACAATAACCTTTCATCAGAAGCTGTTTGATTGCTTTATGGTAGATACAGTGCATCCGGAAAGTATTCATACCCCTTAACCTTTTTCACATTATATTACATTACATTTAGCTGATGCTTTTATCCAAAGCGACTTACAATATGTGCATTCGACAAGGAAGATACAAACTTGAAGAATCATATAAGTACATCAGGTGTCATGGAGCCAACACATCAAGTGCTACTCAACTGGCTTTAGATAAGCCAGTCCTTTATTAGTATATAAGTGCTTTGTTAGCAATTCTTTGTTAGTAATTCTATTGCTCGAAGTGGAGTCGAAAGAGATGAGTTCTGCTGTCCTGATGTCGAGCTCATTCCACCATTTTGGAGCCAGGATAGGAAACCGACGTGTTTTTGCTGATGGGAACATGGGTCCCCCTCGCAGTGCGGGTGCAGCGAGCTGTTTGGCCGATGCAGAGCGGAGTGCACGTGCTGGGGTGTACAGATTAACCATGTCCTGGATGTAGGAAGGGCCAGATACATTCGCAGCATGGTACGCAAGTACCAGTGTCTTGAAGTGGATTCTAGCAGTCACTGGAAGCCAGTGAAGTGAGCGGAGGAGCGGCGTGGTGTGGGAGAATTTAGGAAGGTTGAAGACCAGACCAGTGGCGGCGCTAGGGGGTGGCTACTTGGGCTCAAGCCCCGGATGTTTTCTGAAAAGCCCCGGATGTTTCACTTAAAAAAAAAAAAAAAATGTAATTACATTTTTTTTTTAAACGTATCGGGAGTAATGTGCAGTACCGGAGTCCACCAGAGAGGCAGCCGCTGCGGGACAGTAGCCTGCGTACTGCGTAGCCTTCCCTGCCCTGAAGAAGAAGTGATCCTTCCTAGTGCCTGACGAGTTTTAAGCTAATAGCCTTTAAAGTTATGGATATTAGAAAGTTATTTCAACCCTCTGAATCAGACTCCGATTGGCTGTGACTGCATCCACTCGGAGTGTCCGATTCAGCAACGTGACTCTTATGCTGCGTTCACACCGGACGCTTTAATCGCTCCTATCGCAACGCTCTAAACGCTCAAGTTTCACCGCGGCTGTCAGCTGTGTTTACTCGCATCATTCAAACAAGACGCGCTGGCTAGGGAGCTACAACTATACCAAAATGAACATATTTTAACGTAATTCAATTGTAATACACGTTTCTAAATGATGTCGAAGTAACAACATACTGATACCGGTTAGTAAAAAAACATGAATTAATGCTTTGACAAGTCTGCAGACAGACGGCAGGCGAAAAACCTTTTAAAATGCTTGTTTTCGGAATGAAGATCGGGTCGTCCAGGCTAAGCTAACGTTGTATATGCTCACTCCACACTCACAACAACGGCCTATACAGACATAAATAAACCAGCGACTGTTTTCGCCATGACACAGACTGTCTGTGGTTTGTACTTGTTTAACTTTTGTCTAGTTTCTGAACAGATATGAGAAGCTATGAGCTCTGTGTGCTAACTGCTAACAGCTAACGGCTGATGTTTTCTGGTTGAACGTCAGTGACGGCAGGCTGAGATCCTCACCGCTGATTGGCTTCCGCGAGAACGCGTCACGTGAATTTGACGCTCGAGTTGAAAAAATTGAACTCTCGCGTTTGACGCGGCACAGTTCAATCGCCTCAATCGCGTGATTTGCGCCGTGTCCACCGCTTCATGCTCGTCGTCGGAGCGAATTCGCGTCTGTGCATTGACTTTACATGTAATCGTACCGCCCCCAAACATCGCATTGCGTCCGGTGTGAACGCACCATTACACTCTTTACGTCACAAACAAAGATGGTGGGTGAGAATAGAATAGAATAGATCTATAAAACGATAAGCAATGCGCCAGAATCAAGGTGAGACTATCCGCATCCTTTAAAACTCTACGCACATTCGTTTCACCGAAATAAGTATACGACTGTATTTGAGTGAGTTAAGGCATTAGTTTGCTTCATTAAAGGGTGTTAATGAATAAGTGTTCTCCAGTGCCTTTTGTCAGATTTAAGGTATCATTAAGGTAGGGTTAATGTTGCTCTCAAAGTGCACCAGATTGATGCTGTTAACTTCAATATTTAAAAAAAATCTTCCCTCCCCAACAACTCCTGGGCTAAGCCCCGGATCTCCTACAATCCTAAATCCGCCACTGGACCAGACGAGCCGCTGCATTCTGGATGAGCTGCAGAGGTCGGATGGCACATGCAGGTAGACCAGCCAGGAGGGAGTTGCAGTAGTCTAGGCGTGAGATGACGAGAGCCTGGACCAGAAGTTGCGTCGTTTTCTGGGTCAGGAGGGGTCGTATCCTCCTTATGTTGTAAAGTGTGTATCTACAGCAGTGGGTTGTAGCAGCGATGTTTGCAGTGAAGGACCGTTTGTTATCTAGGGTCACACCCATGGGCGTAGCAGCCATTATATGAGGGTGGGAAAAGTCCCCCCCACTTTTTCAAATGATTAGTTTAGACCCCCCCACTTTTACTATGGGGAAAGTCCGTGAATCAGTCTAGAGCGGTTGTAGAGCGCTGTGTCAGTGCTTCACTATCAAATCCATTCCACTTGCTTATTGAGAGAATGCCCAAATCAATGAAACTCCGTGCCATGTTTTCACTGCTACTTTGTACCAAGGCAGATTCTCACATAGCGCGCGCATGTTCAAGGAGTGTTGTCATAGTTGGACAGCTCAGATCTGTTGTATGAAGCGATGCCGGTAACGGAGTCAAGGCACACACACCAAATGTTCAGGAAATGGTTAATACAGCGAAAATCAAAGCTGACGATCTCTTGGTTTGATATGTTTTCTTCCCCAGACAACATGGACATAAGAACATTTTTTTCAAAGAAGAGGAAAGTAATTCATCAGCTGGTAGCAGTTAATCAGTTAACAGTGATGGCGGCGGCAAAAGTGTCTCACACTATAGGCAATTTCCATCCCAGTATTCAGTTAACTATTTATGTTCTGTGCACATTACATAGACTAGCTAATATTCTACCTACTGCTTGGGACTTTGAGTCTTCAAAATGTCCAATGTCACAGACTGGGACTTACTTTAGAGTCAGTTGTATTTACATTCAGTATGACTTGTTATGACTCAATGTGAAAGAGTATACTGCTCAATAAATAATGATCACTTCACCACCTCTCTTGACATCTAGGCGCTTGAGAGTGAGTCAGAGGCAGAATACAGGGACAGTGGAGAGAGGTCCATTGCTGAGGTGAGTGATGAAAGGGAAATGACAGTTTCGAGTAAATTGTGATGTGGACTCTCATCCCAGAATTGTAAGGAAATCAGTGGGGATATTGAACAGGAAACATTTCAGTCAAGGGGCATCATACTGTATGACCAGTATAGACAGAAGAGCAACATTTATGACAAATGCATATATTTTTAAACAGGAAACTATGGAAATGATAACTAATTGTGGTTTTCTTTTACATTATTTAAAACAAGAAATATTTATATGTCAGAAATATGCCTATATTTGTAAAACTTTTTTTATCTGTGGATTTTTCTTAATTTATATACAACAATAAACATTTTTGTGTGCATTGAAAAATATTTTTGTGGAGTCATTTATATATAAATCCCGAAATACATTTGTGAATCCTTGTGTGCATTTATTAATATTGAGACTGATCTGACTCCATACTGTACGTCCTAGGCTATGAATTAAATTATTTTTGTTTCTCAATATTCCACACGTAATACCCCATAATGACAAAGTGAAAACATGTTAAAAAAATTGTTTGCAAACGTGTTAAAAATAGTCATATGAAATATCACGTACATAAGTCTTCACACCCTTTGCTATGACACTGAAAATTGAGCTCAAGTGCATCCCGTTTCCACTGATCATCCTTGAGATGTTTCTATAACTTGATTGGAGTCCACCTGTGGTAAATTAAATAGATTTGACATGACTTGGAAAGGAACACACCTCTCTATATGAGGTCTTACAGTTGACAGTGCATATCAGAGCACAAACCAAGTCATGAGGTCCAAGGAATTGACTGTAGACCTCAGAGACAGGATTGTATCAAGGGACAGATCTGGGGAAGGGTACAGAAACATTTCTGCAGCATTGAACGTCCAACAAGCACAGTGGTCTCCATCATTTGCAAATGGAAGATGTTTGAAACCACCACAGCTCTTCCTAGAGCTTACTGCCCAAACCAAACTGAGCATTGGGGGAGAAGAGCCTCAGAGAGGTGACCAAGAACCTGATGATCACTCTGATAGAGCTCCAGTGTTCCTCTGTGGAGATGGGAGAACCTTCCAGAAGGACAACCATCTGTGCAGCACTCCACCAGTGGCCAGAAGGAAGCCAAAGGCACATGAAAGCCCCCATGGAGCACCTAGAGGACTCTCAGACCATGAGAAACCAAATTGTCTGGTTTGATGAAACCACAATGGATCTCTTTGGCCTGAATGCCAAGCATCATGTCTGGAGGAACCCAGGCACCGCTCATCACCTGGCCAACACCATCCCTACAGTAAAGCATGGTGGTGGCAGCATCATGCTGTGGGGATGTTTTTCAGCAGCAGGAACTGGGAGACTAGTCAGGATCAAGGGAAAAATGAATACAGCAATGTACGGAGAGATCCTTGATGAAAACCTGCTCCAGAGCGCTCTGGACTGGGGCAAAGGTTCACCTTTCAACAGGACAACGACCCTAAGCACACAGCCACAATAACAAAGGAATGGTTTCAGGACAAGTCTGTGAATCTCCTTGAGTGCCTCAGCCAGAGCCCAGACTTGAACCAGATTGCATATCTGGAGAGATCTGAAAATGGCTGTGCACCGACGCTCCCCATCCAAGCTGATGGAGCTTGAGACGATCTGCAAAGAAGAATGGGAGAAACTGCCCAAAGATAGGTGTGCCAAGCTTGTAGCATCATACTCAAGAAGACTTGAGGCTGTAATTGCTGCCAAAGGTGCTTCAACAAAGTATTGAGTAAATGGTGTGAATACTTATGTTTATGTGATATTTTAGTTTTTTATTTCGAATTAATTTGCAAAAACTTTTTTCACTTTGTCATTATGGGGTATTTTGTCTAGAATGTTGAGAAAACAAATGAATTCAATCAATTTTGAAATATGGCTACATAACAAAATGTGGAAAAAGTGAAGGGGTATGAATACTTTCCGGATGCACTGTATACTGTACATACAGTACCAACCAATGCTGCTACTTCTATTGACTGGCAATTACAGAAGTTGATGGAAGCTTTGCTATTTTTACTGCAACCAAATAAATTAAGTAGTAATAAAACAAGCATGGTGAATAAACATTAAAAATAACAACCATCAGTATGTGAATAGGACACTGTGCAACAGGCGTATGTGTTTGTATACTTTTAGACTTAAACGTTATTCATCTGAGCTGTTCATTACATTGCAAAAGTAGCATTCCTAATCAAAGTATGTCTTAAAGTCTTTATTCTATGATAATACCCTCCATTCTGCGATGATTCAAACATGTTTTGTTTAATGTTTTGTAAAGTGACTTTGGGTATCTAGAAAGGCGCTATATAAATTGAATGGATTATTATACATTTTAAATATCACCAATCACATATTTTTTTAAAGAATCAGTCATACCAAGCAACCTTCTCACTCAGGTAAAACGTTCCCTCCTTTTCTTGCTCAGACTAGAACTCTTTGCTATAACATTTCGCTAAATTAGGACAATTTTCTCAAAATTAAATTGACTTTGTTTGGGTGAGATTAGCAGCTAAAGAGAAGCTTAAAAGTATGTTTTAGTGAGGGTCGCTCGTAGATTTAAAGTCGGTCATAGAGTGAACCATTTCATAGGAATAAAATGTTGTCCAATGACGATAAAAGTATTCTATTCTAAATGAGTAAAAAATATTATCAGTGCCTTTTGAAAATAATTGATTTACACCAGAATTGTCCGTAAAGCAACTAAAACACTCGAGGCTTAGCTTTCATTGATCATCAGTCAGATGATTTTCCTATAGAACATGAGTAGACGGGTAATATAAACGATCAAACATATAATCCCCAAGCATTCCTGCATAAATGTCAGCAGTTCAAAAGCAGCAACAATAAAGCGTAAATTAATTTAAAAAACAAGCATTCCTACACAAGATGGCTTTACATAACAGCAACTCACTGGAGGTGCTTGTAGCAGAAAAGCCGCGCTGGAACTAATGATATTAAAGATGACTGAGCTCGTGTCCCATGAAGCCGTGCTAGTGAGCTGTTATCCACAACACCAGGGTCCTGCAACTCACAATTAAATGGATTACAGCGGTAATTAGTGTTGTTTACACCTGTTTCTTTTGTGCTATGAGGGTTAAGGTTCTGCTGCAAGGCTTCCCCCTTCAGACTTAGAGGAACAACATTAATGGAAATGTTGTCGTAGATTAAAAGGGCTATAAAATGCATTTGTGCATTTCCAGTAGTTGCGTCGTTTCAGAACATACGCAGAAAGTCTCAATGCAGGGAACTTCTGTGTGAACTCAAATCAAAATTGTTCAGTTAATGTCACAATGTAAGGTACACCAGAACGCCCTATAGAAACGTGCTCTTGGAGTGAGCATTCTGACCTATTAGCTCTTTCCACCTACACATACTGTATAACCCCGTGTGAAACAAGTTCAGGTCTCTTACGGCGCATTTCCACTACAGCGCGGAGCGCAGTTTAAGCGCGGCCCATTTTTGGTTGCGTTTCCACTAGGCGTAGTTCCGGCTAGCGGGTACTCTTTCACAGTTTTCTGGCTCTCCAAAATCGAGGTTCTTTCCGGGCCAACAACCGGGCTGAGTATGCTAAACTAGGGAGAGAATTGCTGGTAACTACAACAAAATGAACATATTTGACCGTGATTTAATTGTAATACACGTTTCAAAAATGATGCCGAAGTAACAACATACTGATACCGGTTAGTAAAAACCATGAATTAATGCTTTGACAAGTCTGCAGACAGACGGCAGGCGAAAGACCTTTTTAAAATGTGTGTTTTCTGAATGGAGATCGGCTAAGCTAACGCAGTATATGCTCCGACCGTCCACACTCACAACAACGGCCTATACCAGTGGTTCTCAAACTTTTTCTGTCGGGCCCCCCCTTTGGAGAAAAAAAAAAGTCGGGCCCCCCCAACACAAATAGTCAGGCTCAGTGACGGCGCCAGAGATTTATTTTGGGGGTGCTGTGGGGTAGATTGACGTTTCATAGAGGGTGCTTAAACATTTAGGGTTTCCCATTAATGTACCGGGCGCTACAGGGGAATTTTCTACTGCAACAATCCTCCCGCATATACACAGTGTACCTGCAACTGTTACAATGAAGGCTCGATAATCAGCTCACGGCATATAGGTGTAAGCAGGGGTAAAGTGCTAATTTTATAGATGGTGTGTGGACCTTACATAGGGGGGTCCGGGGGCAAGCTCCCCCGGGAAGATTTATTTTTAAATATTGAAGGTAAATTAATCAATCTGGTGCACTTTGAGAGCAACATTAAGAGATCTATGGATACATCTCTCAACACCCATATGAAACAGAAATGTAAACAGATTTACTTTTTCTTTATGGATATTTTACAAATCACCCTTTTAAACTTTATTCTTGTTTTACTGTCATATAGTATTTCATACCTGTTTTTCATTTATTCTCTTATTTTTTTATAACTATAATGATCATATAAACGTGTGCCTCGGAAATAATTGTTTACATTAATGGTGACCAAAACATTTGAGACCCACTGTGATAAAACTGAGAGAGTCCTTTAGTTCACTGAGCCTCTCAGTCTTTGTTGTTGAAAAAACCCCTTATATCCGTTAGTGTAGCTCGCTAGCACCATAAGCTAACAACAACGATCTCCGGTACCGGTGCGCTCTCTCTCTCTCGCTCGCGCACACAAAATGGATCGTTCCACACACACACAGAGCCGAGCTTTAATGAAACTCAGAGACCCAGACGTAATAGTACTGTACTGTATCATATTATTTTCGAATCAATAATTTTTTTAAATTATGAATTATTTTTTTATTTTTTTATTTTTTTTAAATAATCATTTTTCCTCCTGGTCTCTCGCGCCCCCCCTGGCATGTCTCGGCGCCCCCCCAGGGGGGCGCGCCCCCCACTTTGAGAACCACTGGCCTATACAGACATAAATAAACCAGCGACTGTATTCACCATGACACAGACAGTATGTGGTTTGTACTTGTTTAACTTTTGTCTAGTTTCTGAACAGATATGAGGAGCTATAATGTAATGTAATGGAAACGCAGCATAAAGTGAGCCTGGCCAACCAAGGCCTAACTATACCGTACTAAGCCATGCGAGACCCTGCAGTGGAAATGCGCCATTAGTAGAAGTTTGTGGTGTATTCTGGCTGGATACAGGAAAAAGGCGCTCTGAAATAACTCCTGCAAGGAGCCCAACATCACAGATCGCTGTTATCCTCGTGTGTAACATTCTCTCAGGGCGGCTTTTTACTTCAAAGAGGAGAAGGGAGGTCAACCATACAGAACCACCTCAGGGAAACGTCCTGTACAACTACAGTCTCGTGCTGATTACACCGAGCGGCCTCACTGGATCCGCTGGGAGGCTGAAGCAAATCATTTCACGTCAGATTGTTTGACGTGTGGTTATGTAACGAGTCTAAACAGGTGTCGAAGAGTCATGCTTGCTTGCTCGCTGTTGGCTGGTTGACTGTTTTCACTGATAAGGATTTTGCACACCTTGGTCTGGTCTGCCCGCTCCATCTCTCACATGTTTTAATCCGCTGAGCTGGAGCCAGAGGGGCGGACGTTTCCAAGCACCAGAAGTCACTTTGAAGCTATACAGCCCCTGTAGCTTTAAAATATTCCGTCACCGAGAGCTTAAGCCAAAGTCAATGTCATATTTAGATAAAGTGTTATTTCTCCAAATGTGTCTTTATCTTGTTATCATCGTCGGTTTTTAAAAGCACTTTTCTGCATTGTTTAAAAAAATTATATTACGATATGGTTCATTAACACAAGTGTGTGGCTCCAGGCCTTATTGTCTTATACAAACATTCAGATACAAGTTTCCTAAATATTGCTTTTTTGTCTTCTTTCTAGTGGATGTACAGATACAATTCAAGCATCATTTAATGGCCATCAGTGGATATCAACATCCTAAATATAGGTTAGAAAGTGCTTTATCTACAAGTAGGTTTAAAATGCCATTATCATCCATTAAAATGGATGCAGCATCGGTAGTAAGTATGACAAATGTATGGAAGGAAGTCCCGAGACATAGTATAAAGTGTCAAATAAATGGGTAGGTCAAATAAACATAGAACTATGACCTAGAACAGTAACTTGCTTTAAACCAAAACATACGTTGTTCCAATACCCATATTTTCATACTATTTAGCATGGAAGAAAATTATTTATTAAGTCAAAATCAGTATTACAAAAATACCAGGATATTGTAATGCATCCTGTTGCATTTTCACTATGCAAGCCAGCCTGCTTTTCTAGCTACTCTGACTCACAATTCTTTGCAAAGGGGGCGTACAGTATGAGCAAGAGGGTCAAAGATGAAGTTGCAATGTTAGGACAAAGTAGTTTTTCCCCGTTGTAAGTATACTGCAAGCAACAGTGAGCACTTTGTAAGGGCAGCTGCAGTATGTACTGAAGTGAAATCTGAGTATCTGATTTAAAACACAGTAATGATGTTTTTCCTAAACCTTACAGGACATTTTAGAACATAAACCTAATGGAACTGAAATTGAAACCTGGAACACTGCGACCCTTTCACGTTGAATGTGCACAGGGTAATAATCTCATGACCCCCAGCTTTATCTTGAGAACATTTGGGACAGTTTCTTAATTACCTTCCGTTTTGGACCCCCTAGAATTGACTTTCTTTGTATATTTTCATGTAACACTCTGTTTTTATTCTATCAGTTGTCTGCTTGTGATTCCCCACCTAGCACTTACTGAAAGAGTTTTTGAGTGTTTTATTGGATTCACTCGTCTCCAGAAGGTAAACCTGTGCTCTTTGTCTTTGACTCAGGCGAGTGAAACTCCACATTCCCCGGATGAGCTGTGTATTACCCCTGGGGAAAGCATTTGACTATTTTATGGAGTCTTAACAGCATGGTTAATGCATTCAGTCCTGGCAGGAGGCCCATGCTTTCTGGCACAGAATTAGTTTCTGCCATTCCCCGTCCTGCAGCATCTGAGGGGGAGCCTTGCCCCGGTTACTCTATCCTTCTGGCAGTCTGTGATCCAACCAGAGTAAATCTGGTCCGGGCTGTTTGTTTTTTGTCTTTGTTTTTCTCTCATTTTGTTCTACTTAAAAGTGCTTAACCAGTATTTTCAGGATAAAACTACATTCTCTCTGTTTTTTTAAGAAATGCATTTCTTCCAATTCTGACTGAGATTTTCAATATTATTAAGGTAATTTCGCATTCAGCATAAAAATATCCGCAGTAATTTATTTAGACTTTAATACCCTGCAGAACTATTTTGTTATTGGATTAGAAGATTGCAGTGTTGCTTTTTTAAAAGACTGTCTCTTTGCCTTCCCAATCGCACAATGATCCATAATAACACAGGAGGGAGAAGAAGAGCACTGTGATGTGGAGACTTCAGGGTCAACTTTAATGCATAAATCAGGATGGTCCGGCTAAAAAGGGAGCTGAGGACCCCAAGTGATAGAACATAACATTGATCTTTATTATAAGATAGAAATGACCAGAGCTTCCATAAAATCACACTTCAACATGAAGATAAAATGTGATGAGAAACTGTACTGGAGATGACTAATGCATACTCTCTAGAATAATTTCCACCCTATTGTGTTAATAATGTAGCGCCTCTAATCACGTTAGCGTCGACGTAAAATGGGATTGGTTTTGAAGCTCGGGCAAACTGCATGAAATATTCAAATAGAGGTGCCCTACATTAGGCAGTGAATCTTAATTTCTCTTTTTTTGGCACACTGGAGGCAAGATTCTGATAACACAGCCTTCCTCTGATTGCCGTGTTGAGATGCTAATCTGGTTGTCGAAACATATAATTATGCTGCAGAGGGAGAACCTGGTGTTTTGTAATGATAATATGACGATAAAAGTTTGCTTGCTTAGGACAAAGACACTCAGGCTGTAGCATCTTATTGCCTGAGTAGTTGCTATTATGACCAAACTGCAAGAAAACAAGCTAGCAACTCTGTGAGGTTGTTTAGGCTAAATGCTAACATTAACACGCTAACATGCTCAAGATAGTGGCCGTTTCTCAATCTCGAGGATACTGGCTTCCAAGCCAATATTTCAAGGATGCTACGTCATCGAGTGCCGCCGAAGTACTGTTCCAATCTCCGGCATACTTGGAATTCCACCGAGGCCGCGTCCTTGGTTTGGGGGAAATTTCGAGGCTGCATATGGGTAGACTTCGCATCCTTAAAATCCCCACAATGCTTTGCGCACGGACCAATTTCAAAAACCCTTGCGGAGAATGGCTGAACCGACGCAGCACACATTTAAATCTAAGTATGTAGTGGCATAGAACATGTGTTGGTAAATATGTTACTTTGTTACATTTGTTATCACCAAAAATGTGTTCCGTGAAAGTAAAGGAAGTTCATAATTAGATAGACATCGTGAGGTATTTATTTTCGGTACAGTTTATGTTGAAACCGTTAGAGAGAGTGGCACACTTGTTAGCCTGTTCCATTCTTCTTCATTTTCCCAAGCCGTGGCTTGGAAGTATACTTGCTTCGTTTCTGAAGGAAGTGACTTGGAAGTACGCGACTACCAAGCCAGCATCCTCGCGATTGAGAAACACCCAGTGCTAGCATGCGGATGTATTTATTTATTAGTTTATGTTTCACAACCTGGCTCTTAGCAAGGCACTACCAAAGTAGGGGACACAACCTTTTAAAGATTGAGGAGTCATTTATTTAACAAAAGTAATTAAAATATGTGCACAACAAAACAGTGCACAACATTATGTGCATCCGTTGTGGGGTGTGCATGGAAGGAGAGAATGGTGTATGATTGTTTTAAATTGCGTAAAATAAAGGAAGTAGAACCAAGGAAAAACTAACAATGACACATAACCATATAGGGCTGCCTGCCTGTAGAGAGGGATGACCAACCTGTAAACCGATGGGTGAATGGAATTCTAGTAACAGGCAAAAGCAGGAATCGCCACACGTGTAACTTTTACAGTATTCTTCATCTTAGTTTAGCTTCATATATTTGCTCATTAGAACTAAACACAGAGGAGGGCTTAGGCCTGTGTTATTTAAATTAAAAAATGCCAAATGAACATGCTAAAGTGGATCAGGATATGAAAATGTATGAGAAAGGAGAATTTACAATTCATCTGGGGGGGGCGGCACTTAATAGAGTGCTGCAGGAATTGTTCCTAAAACCCAAATGTGTTCGTGTGTAGCACTTGTTTCAAAGTCAGTGGACTTTTGAATATTTTTCTGCTGAAATGCCTAAAATAAGGTTTGTGGTTAAAGCAATCTTTAGAGATGTTTTTGTTTTGTTATATGACACACTGAGTGTTGAAGCTTTTACAAGTCATGTAAATTAGCTTGCTACAGTAGAAAGTGGCTAAATAAGACTAGTCAGCTTTGAGCTTCTGGAGTTTAATTTGACTATTTGTAACAATTTATTTATTTGGGAAAATAATCTTGCTAAACAAAAAGTACTATAGGGTTTTGTTTGATAAACAGCTTCAACTACATCCAAAATCCTATTAGAAATCCCATTGACTTTGTGTTGAGGAAGCCAGGCGATGAACCTACGTCATCCCTGCAGCACTCTGTGTCTCTAACAAATGGCAAATCTGTGTGCAAGACATTTCAGCAGAAACCAGAAAGGTCAACCTCACAGTGAGGACAGAAGGAAAGTCAAGGGATCACCAACATCTATAGTATTCATCTATTGGAACACGCATATATGTGGAAAATATCATATTTATCTAGATATTTCAGTCTGGACCAAAGTGAAAAACTGACTGACATTGATAATCCCATAGCCATGTCAGTTTCATGGCCACAATCTATTACAAATACAATGTTATGCTGTTGTAATGTGATTAATTTGTTGAACTAAATGTGATGATCTCTTCATGTTCAAGAATATAAAACATTCAAACTCTGGTCATGAATTGTGCATGTAAGCTTGTCTCATGACCTGGAACTGAGGGACGTCTATAAAACATTAATGTTGAACCTGACGCTGCACTATCCGCTCACATGGACCTGGATGTCAGCACTATCCTGCTGCTATCTCTGAAGCGAATGTTTTACTGTTGTTTTTAGGTACTTTAAATCATTCACCACTAGGTATTTTGTCATTAGATGAGTCTCTCTTGTGCATGAAGGATCTCTGTGACCACAGAGGTTCTAAGTTTAAAAGCATTTGTTCAACCCCCATGACAAGAGATTTGATTTGCGATGCTGGTTGGGAGATTCCCATTTACAGGACTTGTTTTATTCAAATAACACCAAATGTTTAGACTCATGTTACTTTATGGATAAATATTTAAGCTTGCAGTGTTTAAACAAGAGAAGCTGGTAACAAGGTGTTGGTTATGACATGTGTTAACTTATCAGTTGCAACAAGTGAAAACGGTCAGGAAACATGGAACAATGTCCAGTTGACTGGGAGGCTTTAATGATATTTTCTCTCTTTGATTTTTAAAACAGGACAGCAATTCATAATCCCATATGTCTATAAATCCATGGTGTTCATAGAGCAGGGTTGGTCTAAACAGCGACATACAGACGGATTATGTGTAAAGAAGTCATAAATATTACAGAACAATGTTTTGCACTTGTATTCCTAAAGACCTTAAGATGTGTTTGTTTTAAAGTCACAAAATTTTGATGTTTGAAGATGCACAAAGTAAAGCCATTTCAAGAATGGATTTAAATAAGGTAAAAGTATACAGCATTATATTACCGGTAATATCTTTTGACATAATGGGAAATCAGTCAAGTGATGCTCCAGTGACACTTCAAGGTGTATATTCACTTCTATCCCCACTGCTGTCATGCCCTGCTGAGCTCTGCATGAAGACAGTGTTATCAATGTGGACACTATAATTTAGCATGAAGGCATGAAGAGAGAATACATGGTTTTAAATTGTAAATCAAAGCGGCACATAGTGGAAAAGTAATTGGCAGAGTATTAACAGTCAGTAGTTTGTCATTTGAGATTTTTACCTTTCATCTTTAGAAAAATGTACACATTCATTCAGGTTGAAGTTGTTTTCCTGCTTCATGAAAACTGCAGTGTAATGTGTTGTGTCAGTTGATTGGTGGAGATTTAAACAGACTCAGCCAGAGGTTGATGGATGTACACATGAGGGAGAGGCGGCCAAGTGCACATTTTCAGTTTAACAGTCAGTTCAAAGTCAAACCAAGCAGGCACACACTTTTTATTCACTGTTAAACTTTTTACTGGAACACAGAGATTTACAAAGAAGATCTGGAAACGTTTTGAAAATCGGAGAGATATTTAAGCCCCTGATTTCTAAGCATTATGAAAACTGGGAAGTTATGAGTTAGTAGCTTGAAGCCTTAATCTGATGTTTGGATGGACAATACACAGGTGGACGCTTGCCAGATGAGCTAAATAGTTTTTTTGCACGGTTTGAGAGCAGCCAGGCGGGGGAGGTACAGAAGGATCAGGATCCTTGCCCTTTTGTTTTAAACAGGGCAGATGTGTGCAAATCCTTTAAAAGGTTTAACCCACACAAGGCTCCTGGACCTGATGGCATCCCTGGCCGTGTTCTCAGGGTGTGTGCAGTTCAGCTGGCAGAGGTGTTCACAGACATCTTCAACAGGTCCCTGCTGCAGTCTGTAGTCCCCACATGTTTTAAACACTCCACCATCGTTCCTGTCCCCAAAAAGACAAAAATCACCAGCCTCAACGACTACCGCCCAGTAGCACGCACTTCCATCATAATGAAGTGCTTTGAGCGGTTAGTCAAATCATTCATCACCTCCTCTCTCCCTGACTCTCTGGACCCCCTGCAGTTTGACTACAGAGCAAACAGGTCCACAGACGACGCCATAGCCCTCACCATCCACACTGCCCTCTCACACCTGGACCAGAGGAACACTTATGTGAGAATGCTGTTCATTAACTACAGTTCAGCTTTCAACACCATTGTGCCCTCCAAGCTGGTCATCAAGCTCAGAGACCTCTGGCTCAACAACGCCCTCTGTGACTGGATCCTGAACTTCCTGACGGGCAGACCCCAGGCAGTGCGGGTGGGAAACATCACATCCTGCACCCTGATCCTCAACACCGGAGCCCCTCAAGGCTGCGTGCTGCTCAGCCCTCTCCTCTCCTCCCTGTTCACACACGACTGCGTGGCCACACACAGCTCCAACACCATCGTGAAGTTTGCTGACGACACGACCGCCATCGGCCAGATCACCGACGAGACGGCGTACAGAGAGGAGGTCGACAACCTGACACCTTGGTGCCAGGATAACAACCTCCATCTCAACGTCAGCAAGACCAAGGAGCTGATTGTGGATTACAGGAAGAAGCAGGGAGAGGGACACACCC
The DNA here is from genome assembly GCA_943591055.1 of Gobionotothen gibberifrons. Taxonomy (NCBI): domain Eukaryota; kingdom Metazoa; phylum Chordata; class Actinopteri; order Perciformes; family Nototheniidae; genus Gobionotothen; species Gobionotothen gibberifrons. The sequence continues at coordinate 330,238 of CALSBZ010043701.1, read as the reverse complement.
CCATCGCCATCAATTGGACTACGGTGGAGAGAGTCAGCAGCTTCAGGTTCCTCTGTGTCCACATCACTGAGGACCTGACATTGATTGATTGATTGATTGATATTTCGAACAAGTAAAATAAATAATTACAAAACAAAACAAATGTTGCAATGCATAGTCATGTTAGAGAATTCAAAACAAAACACAAATGACATTTTACAACAACAACAACAACAGCATTAGCAACATAAACAGTGTGTTCGAAAAGGAGTGAGAAGAAGTATAACTTATTTAATCTCACCCCCTTGTCCCTAAATGATTTATTTATAATCTGCAATAATTATCATTGTTATGCATTATTATTTATATTATTAGTATTATTAATCTGCTTCACTTATTGATTGACATATACACATATACATACACTGATATACATATATGCACACTTACATATACACACCTACATACTCATACATATACACATAGTCAAACACCTTCCCCATCCCTGTACCTCGAGAAAATAATTTCTCTGTATTTCCTCTTAAACTGGTTAATGTCTGGACATCGCTTTAGCTCCACATGCACACTGTTCCATAGTCTCACTCCACAGGCTGAGATACAGAAAGTTATTCTGGTTGTACGGGCCCTATGAATTTCGAATTGAAATTGTCAGCTTGAACTATATCCCCCCACTCGTTGAGTGAATACTTTTTGGATGTTTCCTGGTAAAACGTTATTATGATTTGTGCCGTTTGGAATTCTACCAGGTCTTTGAATTTTAACAATTTTGACTGCAGGAATAATTCGTTAGTGTGATCAAGGTATTTGGCATTGTGAATGATTCGTATGGCTTTTTTTTGTAGAATAGATACTGCATGGACTCGTCATCACACTAACACCATCACCAAAACAGCTCAACAGCGGCTCTTCTTCCTCCGCAGGCTGAGGAGGTTCAACATGGACTCCAGGATACTCTGCAACTTCTACAGGTGCACCGTAGAGAGTATCCTGACTGGCTGCATCACGGCCTGGTACGGCAGCTGCACCGCCCTCAATCGTAAGACTTTACAGAGGGTGGTGGTCAAGGAATAAATCTTCCGAAAAAGACTTAGGACGTGTTATTTTTTTTAATAAACTAGAACAAAGCCTTGGAAATGTGTATGTAGACTTACTTGCACTCAGTTTGACTTATTAGGACAGTTGTCAATGTTTTTTAGGAACACCTTTTATGAGTAGTCAACATGTCTGATGTGAAAAGTGCCCTATGCCTGCGCCCCATGGTCCTATAGCTCACCGAAATGCATTTTCAACGTTGTTACTCATATGTACTCATCCATGACAAGCCAAAATGTCTTCTCTGGAAGAGGTCCATTGACACATTTGTTAAAGGCTGCATCGTACTGAAGAGCTCGATAAATGTACATATAACATGACGCTTTCACAAGTAGCTATCTTTCAAATGAATGAGTTAGATTTGTTGGATCTGCCAAACTGTGAGTGCTGTTATTGTGAATGAGAAATATACAACTCCACTCTCACTGTAGCTCACAGAGCGGCTGCTGACAGCTGAACTCAGGGTAGCACATTCAGAGAGGAACATAAAACTTAACAAGTGATGACCTTATAATTGCTGAATCATTAATAAGTACTTCCTTCAGATCTATCTATTATAATTGAGAGCTATGTAGTAAAAAACTATCACATCACATCCCGATTATCATATTATGACCTTCCATTTTTGTGCCCCCTCAAGTGAAATGAACAACCTGAACTCTGTGAAAGAGGCTATCAATTCAGACAGAACAAGCCGATCCCTTTAGAAAAAATTTTTTTGGAAAGCTTGTCTAGCTTTTCTGAGTGGAGTTTCAGCAGACGATTATTGTTCAACAATCTCATACAGCTATTAGTGTTTGGGTAACCAAATCATTTTGTGTTGAAGAGGGCTCAGATCAAATTTTAAGCAGCCGTTGGTGGAGTTTTCAGTTTGAAGTCTCTACTTATGTGTCACAGTAATGAGGAATTTTGTATGCCAGCATTCCGGGTGATGAGTGTCAACTTTCATTGTGTTATTTTCAAGGGTTTTTAATCAGTGTAAACCATTGTAAAGTTAAAAAATGAGAGGCACAGTCAGTGATTATTGACCTTTCCTTTCTAATAAAGTCCATATTATGATTCAGACACTCAAGTGGAGTATAATGATTGTGGGCTCGATTGTATGTGGTGCAGAATATTTGGTTCTCTGTGAATTAAAATCCAATCAAGGTTCACAGATTATTTCACTCTGGAGGTAGAAACTGGGTTCATCGCTTAACCTGCAGGACACTGATCCATCTCAAACCCTTAAAATTATTCTGTGGTGATGAAACATTCTTGTTTGTGCTCCCCTTTTGCATCATGACAAAATCCATGTTAAGCCCCATTTCTGGCTTTTGGTGAAAAACTCCATGAGAGTGACAACTACACTGATCTCCTTCCACTACCTGAGTTAGAGACACAACTGGTACCTCATTCACACCAACGGTGTTTCAGGGCCGGCCCGGAGCTAGAGCTTGAAAAGCACCGGGTTTTCCTCTTCATACCGCAGCTGAGCAGCCTCTTAGCTCCGGAATCCGGTTCATTTCGAGCACCAAAAAATTGTCCGGCCAGAGCAAAAGCACCACATACGTCACGCTTACGTCGAGGCGGGGGCAGAGACAGGATCTACTCCTGAACAACAACAGAAAGTCCGCGTTTTATCCAGTTTGTACACAACGATGGAGAAACTTAACAAGAGGTTCAGTGTTTCTGCCATAGACTGTATATATAAAGGTTTCTGCTCATGGTGAAGCAACGTGTCTGCGTGTTAAGGTGGAACCTGAGCATTCACGTTGATCACCTCTCATTATAACTAATTATAAATCTATAAAACTATAAATATTAAACTTTACTTCACGTGTTCATTTGAGAACAGCTGCTACATACTTGGGTGAAGGTTACAGTTCATTTAAATGAAAGATACAACGTTACTCCACTCATGGTTTAGTCCACCTTAAGAAATAAGACCGATCTCGGAAGCAGTTGTGTTTTAAAAAAACCTTTATTGACACGAGTACACTTGTTTATAAGAATATAGTCACCACAGAAATGACTCCGCAAAAGCTGCAGATAGAGGCATAAGAAATGAATGCAACTGATTTCATCCGCGCGGTTTGGCTTTATGAAGCAGGCACGCAAATGGTAACGTCATGACGCAAACGATGACGCAATGACGCATTACCAGTGGACTCTGGGCTGTGTGAAAAGAGCTAGAGCTAAACCGAAGAACCGGTTCTGAACCTGAAAAGCTCTAACACGGAGCTTGAACCGGAGTTGCGTTGGTGTGAATGAGGTATCACAAAGTCGAGAGATGGCCTGAAATTTAGTCATTTTCTGCCAGTTTGAAAAGGTCATCCATCCATGCTGTTTTATCAGCTCAGCATGGGCTCACTGTTTGGCTGCAGGAACAAGACAAGAGGATGGGGAGGTGAGGGAGCAAACACGGTATGTTTTATTGATCAAGCACAAGACGGGAGAAAGCCGGTGAACATGAGAATGAATAATGCATCAGGTGGTGAAGAGGTAAGGTGAATTCGAGAGGCAACCGTGAGGCAAGAGGCAATGTTCGGGTTTGGAAATTGTTCGCTGGCTGAGTTGTTAGTCAACCACATTTCCAAACTATTGGAGTCAACAAGGCATCTTATACTTGTGTTTGATTTGGTGCACACACCTGTGAGAGGTGAGCAGCCTTTTGCATGTCTGATTTCAGGTTAATGGTTGTGTCACTCTTGATAAATCGCATTTCTTCCCCCCCCAGGGTACTTCACTTTGACTGTGGACTGATCATGAGATAATGGGCCCCTGGGTGTAGACATAAAGGCCCCCTGTCACAACTGTTTAATAGCAATACACCCAGACTGGAAGCCATGCAAAAATACTCCCAACCACAAAATGTCCAATGCCAAATGTAATTTGGAGTCAGTTTAAGGTAGTTTGGATTCACTTTATAGTTGTTTTGTGTCCGTTTTTTGTTGTTCTGTGCCTCTTTCAGGCAGATTTGCATATCCTTGTAGTTGTTTTGTGTTTACTTGTCGTCATTTTGTGTTTCTGTGTGGATATTTTGTGGAAATTTGCATTTATTTGTGGTCATTCCGTGTCACTTTGTCTTAATTTTGTGGGCCCCTGGTGTCATTTCGCCTCACATTGTTGTTGCTTTGTGTGTGTCAAAAAGGTATTTATTTTGTCATACTGCCTGTGCTGCAGCACTTCTTTTCACCCTCTGTCTGAAACCAGAGCCCAGTCTGCTCTGATTGGTTAGCTGGCCGGCTCTGTTGTGATTGATCAACTGCTTAGAGATGTCCCAATCCTTAGCCTCACGTACAATTTGTTGGAGCGCTAGCCAACAGGAGAGTAGTCATGTCACTCTATTACAGAAATAAAAAAAGGAGTTTAATGGAGGCGTTTCAGGCATGGGGGGGGTTTTGTGGGAATTAAAAACTCCGTCTGAAGGCAAATTGGGGATTTTAAAAACCATTTACATGCACAAAAAACCTGTATAACACACAACTGGAAAGGAAGAACCCCCAAAACCATAATACAAGTAGGCCACTTTAATCTAGACCAGTGTCTTTTTGACTTCTTTATGTGCTCTGTAAAAAAAATCCAACATGTTTTAAAGGTCACATCAACCAGTGGTATTCAAGGCTAATTTTCACCCTCAGAATAGCTGGTTTTCCATATTATAGCCGCTGCACTTGAATTACAGTTTCAGAACTATTAGATGCTGGCACATGCACATGCAGTATATGCTACTGTGCTGTGTAAGGCTTGTGCACATTTGTTTTTGCTGCTTTAGTTGACTAGAAAAAACCTTACAGTGGGTCCATTTTGTGTTATGAGATTTTAATGAGTCTTTCCTTGCTGTCAATGAAAGGCTGGCGGCGTGATTTGTCATTTTCATTTATCGTTTTATTGTCTCATAATGCCGGCTCAGTGAATCCTTTTGAGACTCTAGCTGCATTCAAGGGCTGTACACATGAATTTGACTTATTTCTTAATAAGAACACTACAGAGCCGCATGAACACAGAGGTGTTAAAATCCATGACCTATAACACCTCAAATCAATGTGTGAAAAGACGATGATATTTGTTTTTGTGAGGCAACTCAGAAAATAAACTACATCCATCTTGGAGTTTTCAAACTTTATCTCATAATGTGGAATTGAAGGTAGGCATCAACAATACAGATGGGGGGATATTACTGTTGCAGGTCAAAAGGTCCAGACCATCAGTCAGACTGTCGTAGATATAAAAAAATGTATCCTCACAATACAGAATACAATTAACTTTGGACACAACCTGGAGCCCCTTCATATAGTGTTGTTTACTACAGGTCAGTGTCAAGATTTTACATCACACTGAAAATGTCTTATATATAAACTATGTTAATGTCAGTTGTTGTGTCTGTCTGTATGTCTATTGGGTTGCCTTGCACTGCCCTTTACCCTGTGCATGCTGGGATTATATTCAGCTATATTTGATGTCACTACACCATGTACAGAAGTTGTTTTTCATCATTCCTTCTAACCGAAAGTGGAGATATATTGCTGCAAAATCTGTTGATCCCTGTGTATCCAGCAGCATCATTAGTTGATGGTAAGGTAGAACAAAAAAAACACTTCAGATTGTATTTGTCTGGGTAGCCATGGGCTATGCTCTACATGCAGGTGAACAAAATAACTTCCTTTGTAAGCACATCCATGGTTATCAGTTATATTGTGTAAAAAACAGAAAGTCCTTCTCCTCTTTGCTTGTGTTGCAAACCAGTTACGTTCCCAACAACGAAAATGGCATCCCAAAAAATGAATTATGTCATCAGTTAGTCAGGAAGCTTTTAGTAGGAAGACTGAATGCATCTATTAGGAACTTTTTTTTGCGAACCTTTGCACCCCTTTTTAGTCCCTGCTAGAGAGCAGAGACTTTCCTGGGGAGAAAAAGGTTCCAATTTCTGATTGGCTGGGCGAATTGCAAACCACACCCCGTAAAACTCAGAAAAGTTTTTGTGAAGCCGCCATTTTATTTGCTCGCATTAGCATTATTAGCATTAGCCCAGCGCACCAACGGAGAGAGACTAACTTATGGCAACACAAAAGAAAACATGGGAGCGGTGGAGTGATGAGGAGGTGTCGGCGCTCCTGGTGATTTACCCGTTTGAATTGTGCCATGAATTACACATATGACGGTTGTCAATCTAAAGAAAAGTCGTAAAACTGTTGAAATATAAGACTATGAAAAATACGCAACTAGAAAGACTACAAATCCCAGAGTCGCGTAAGTGATGTCCTGATGTCATAATTGTTTTCCTCCACTAAATATTTCGCTTTCGCTTCCCGTCTGATGAAAGGACCAGGAGTGCTGGATCAAGTTAGCTACGTAACTAGCTAGTAGCAAGCACGTTAGTTAGCATTACAGCCTTAGCCTTGTCATTTTTATTAGCCTTAACATGAAGTAACATGAAGTAACCCAAAATGTTCAACAGCAAGAGTAGTCATATTTCGTGAACCCTTTGAAGAGTAGGCTACTGTCACACCGGTGTGATCATTCTATAATACACCGTTTAAGCCCGGATGACCCCGTGGGAGAAATGCTAACGCTAACGTTACATTAGTATCGGCGATCTTTTCTACTTCATGCTATCTGCACAAATGGTTAACATTGAACATTAAAAAGTTCAGGCAGTTCAGGGAGAATCGAAGGAAGGCAGGCAGCTTTGCATGACATTCTTCTGGACGTGTTTCATTGTGTTGATGAGGTGAGGGTCGTCAATCCCTTTTTTGGTAAGACAGTAGTGACGGCCATCTTGGTGACGTGTGTTGTTGTGCGAGACCAGAGATGTAGTTCATTGAGCGGTTTCACACAAAAAAAGTCTTACTTCAGTTTTACGGCAAAATTATCGCCTCTGAAGCAACTGACTCGGAGGTACATGTGCTACCAAGCAAGCCTCCTCGACATTGAGAAACACCCAAGGTCCCATGGAGGTCCACCGGAAAGGGAGGGACTTTGCCTCGCCGTGAAGTTGTTTGCGGCCTGCCAGTAAACCCAAAGCAGAAGAAGAAGAAGAAGAAGTGACGTCAGCGGCTCCCTCTGGGACTTATTCCAGTGTGAACGCGATTTACTAGATAGTTCCAGGAAATAAAAGTTCCGGGAACTATTCCTGGGAAAAGTACTTGGTGTGAAAGCGCGTCATCTAACAGCAGAAACCAGATAGCAGGAAATATACTTATTATTTTGCTTGGGCAGAGTCATTTCTGGCTGCCTGGACAGGAAATGCAGTGTGGCAGTTTTTTAGTGTACGGACAAAGTCTTTACCAAACTGTGTGTCAAAGACCTGTCCAGACAATATTTATTCTGTTGCCTCTTTCTCCACCCATGCAGACTCTTTCTGTCATTTCACATCTCCTCTGAACTCCATTTCTATCACCTGACCTTCCACTTACTCACCTGCTTCCCATTTCCTGCTCAGCATAGCAGTATCTTTACCAGGCTATCTCCTCTTATTCTCATCCACATTGCTATAGGTTGCATTCATTCTTGCTTTACAGCCTTTGTTTCTGCCTGCTTGACCCTTTGTCTGAAATTGATTGATGTTTTCTCACCAGCATCCCATTCTTCTGGTTATGTTTTCCAGTTTTGACCGATTACCGTGTCATACTTTGAAGGTCAAACTTGTTGCATTTCTGAGCTAGTACACTGTGCCTCTTTTGGAACAACACTCTTCTCACCACACAACATAGTAGGTTAGTAAATTTGATGTTTTTATTTTCCATGAGTCAAAATAGATCCTGGCATAGCCCCACCTGCAGGCTGATATTTGAAATTAAATAGGGGGGTTATAAAACGTTGCCACATATTTGAAGGTTCCAGGCATGTTGGTCTCATAGGTCCAACTGGTTTGAAAAAAAAGGTAGCACAGGGAGAAGAACATCGTAATCAATGCTATAACGGCCCGTCCACACTACAGCTTCAAAAAAAGCTTGGAGCTGGGCGTGTCTGAAGCTTGGGGATTTTTTGCGAGCACCGCGACCAACAACCTATCACATGAATCTCCCTCCCCCGACATACAACGCAATAGCAATGTTAAAACGAAGTAAACTGGATATAAAATCCCCAAACAGGCGAAAACTTACCAGTTTCACCCACTGTCTCTGCCACCTCCCTCCATGCCTGGTTCCTCCGGTTGTATCCCGGTAAGTTAATAGGGACTGGTCATACATAACCGGGTGATTTTCTACGGCGATAATTAGTTTCTCCTCCGTCTTTTTTTTAAATATAGAAATGAACGGCGGGATATCTCTCCCAGCTTAGACGCGGTTTGATTGGCGAGGGCTTGAGCTGTCAGATTTTCAGAAACAGGATTTGATTGGCTGGCGCTGGCTTCTCCGGCTTCTCCGGCGTCAGAAGTTGAACAATTTTCAACTTTTGAAGCCGGAGACGGCGGAGAAGTTCAGCCAAGCTACCCACAATTCAGTTCGGCGAAAAGCGAGGCAACGTGACGTCACCCCATTCAAAGTGAAGACGCGTTGGAAGCTTTTTTTGAAGCTGTAGTGTGGACGGGCCGTAGCGGCCCGTCCACACAGCAGCGTGCGTTGTATCTTTGTGGTGGGCGTGCCTGAAGCTTGGGAGCAACGCGACCAACAACCAATCACATGAATGAATCTCCCGCCCCGGACATACAAAGCAAAAAAGCCCGCTAGCCCGTTGAGCTATGAAATCAAAGTGTGTCTCTGGTGTACTTATAGGCTGGATTGTACTTGATGCCCAAGGTAAGGAAGGAAGGAAAAAAGGAATTGAAGGAGTCACCAAAGAGCCA